>PVLC010006371.1:0-69864 GCA_004027655.1 Graphiurus murinus
CTTCTATGCCTATTATTCTTAGGTTAGCTCTTTTAAAATTGGCCCAGATCTCTTCCATGTCCAATTCATATTGTCGTATTTTTTTTTCTAAGTTATAGACTATAGATTCATTTTTGGAGTGGTCATCCTCTAGGAGTGATATTCTATTTTCCATGTGATCTAATCTGTTGTTTATAGTTTGTATTGAGGCCTTCATTTCGATTATTTCATATTTCACTTCCTTCAATGCTTCTCTTTGGTTTCTTTTCAGGTCGTCGAATTCTTTGTTTATTTGTTCCTTTATTTCCTCCTTTAATTCTTTCCAGTTTTCCCTGCTTTCTTTCTGAAAATTCTGTATTGTTTCTAGTATTAGAGATCTGAATTGTTCTTCTGGTAATCTCTGCCATTCTGGGTTGGTGAAGTCTGTTATTGAGGGGTTGTGGTAGCTCATTGTTTTTTTGTTATTTTTCCTTCCCATGGTTCCCTTGCTCTTGAGTTTATATCTGTCAGGAGAATCTGGTAGTGATTATAGAGTTTTGAATGTGGAAGTATGAGATGGCCTTGGTATGAGACAGGAAAAAAGGAGAAGAAAAGAGAGAGGGTAAAGTGTTAAGGAGAGGAACATAGATGGGGCAGGGAGCTTGTAGAAGGGATACGGAGGGGATTTAACTACCTAAGCAAGTAATTACAAAGCAAAAAATCATCCAAACAAACATAAAAGAATCAAGGTAATACAAATAAGAACAGGGTAAAAACAGATACAAGTTAATACTACAAAAAAAAATAAACAAAAACAAACAAACAATAAAAAAGAAAAAAAAAAGACTCCAAGGTCTAAAAACAGCAACCAGACACTAAAACAGACACTGCTAGTTCATAAGTATCAAGCTTAAATTTTCGGGTGTGTCTCTGGTATTTTAATTTTCTCTGTCAATGCAGGCAGGGGGTTTTGTTGGTGTTAGCTTATGTCTCTGGGCTCTCCATAGGGCCTGGTTGCGCCTCTCTCCCTGCCTTTGCTGTTGGCAGGTGTGCAGTCTAAACGCCGGATCTTTCCAGGTGCCCTACGTGCACTGGGTTCTTCCACCCTTATGTTCCTAAGCTCTAGAAGGGTGGGTGTTTAAGTCTATCCCTCGTATAGTGTTCCCCGAACCTTGGGGGTGCAGACTTACAGATCCATGCTGCTAGGCCTGTTCCTCCTCCGGTCCCCTGGGGGGCACCAGAGGTCACTGACTGTCTGGGTAGTTGACAGGAAGTTGGCTAGGCAGAGCTGGTAGCAAGATGGCCGCCTGTTCGTGGTGCCAGCAGTCTACCTTCTTCCTTCTGGGCTTTTATCAGCGCCTCTCATTGCCCCAATCATGTTTCATCACCTCTGGTTCATTTTCCTTCTGTCAGGGAACTGTGACCCCGGCAGCCCTATTTCAAGCTCTGCTGTGTAGGTAGTCGCTTTTCCCTCTTTGCAGCGGTGCGTAGCAGGGGCAGCCCGCAGGGACGCAGACCCACCGGGGGGCAGACCCGCAGGGGCGCAGTCCCGCAGAGGGGCGCAGACACGGAGAGGGGCACAGACCTGCAGGGGCCCAGGCCCGCAGAGGTGCAGGCCCGCAGAGGCGCAGGCCCGCAGAGGCGCAGACCCGCAGAGGCGCAGACCCGCAGGGGCTGAGACCCACAGGCCCGCAGAGGGGCGCAGGCCTGCAGAAGCTCAGGCCCACAGAGGGGCAGGCCCACAGGGGCGCAGACCCGCAGGGGCCAAGACCCTCAGGGCGCAGGCCCGCAGAGGTGCAGGAATGCAGGGGTGCAGACCAGCCGAGGGGCAGGCCCGCAGGGAAGTTCCTAAAAAAATGGAATCTAGGATATTGAAGAGAATTTTAGCATCACTCACAATAATCAAGATATAAAATCAATCTGTGTTTATCAACAGACGAATGGATAAATGATATGTGATACACACACACATACAATGGAATAGTATTCCGCCTTAAAAAAAAAAAAAGTCTATCATTTGTAACAACATGGATGAACCTAGAGAATTTCATGTTGGTAAATAATCTAGAAACAGAATTACAAATACTATATTATTTCACTTCTAATGGACTCTTAAAAATGTTAAACTCAAGCCGGGCGTGGTGGCGCATGCTTGTAATCCCAGCATTCGGGAGACTGAGACTGGAGGATCCGCGTTCGCGGCCAGCCTCAGCTACCTAGTGAGGCACTCCGCAACTTAGTGAGACTCGGTTTCAAAATAAAGAATAAAAAAAATAGGGCTGGGGTATAGCTCAGAGGTAGAATGTCCCTGAGTTCAATCCCCAGTACCGCAAAAAAAAAAAAAAAAAAAAGTTAAACTCGTAGAAGTAGAGGGTAAAATGATGTTTACTAGGAGATCGGGGGGTGTGAGCTCTTGAATATATTTTAGTCATAGGATATAAAATTTCTATTATATAGGAAAAATAAGTTCAAGAAATCTATTTTATCATTTAGAGACTATAGCAAATAGCAATTTACTATATTTAGATAATTGCTAAGAGGGTAGATTTTGAGTGCTCTCACTACAAAAATGATAAGTATGTGAGATAACATATAATTAGCTTGATTGAACCATTTCACAATATATTCATATTTTAAGAACTCATGTCATATGTGAAAATAGGTACAATATTGTTAATTGAAAAATAAAATTAAACCTAATTTTAAAACATTAAAATTAAGCAGCATTTAGTAATTCACAATTTCATTCATTCACTACCTTTATCTAATTTAAAAACAATTTTGTAAACCCTAAAGAAGCCATATATCTGCTAAGACTGTGAAAGTGTTCTCTGTTTCAATGAATAGTTTATGAAAATTATCTATTATGTGACATGTTGAGTCTGACTTCTTTCACTTATATACAATATTTTTTTAGGTTGTGGCATTTATCAGTACTTCATTTCTTTTTATGCCCCAATAATATTCCATGTGTGTGTGTGTGTGTGTGTGTGTGTGTGTGTATGATTATTTATCCATTTGTTTTTTGATAGCCATATGGATAGTTTTTATGCTATGAAAATATATGCCTGTGTACCTATTTGAGCACTTGTTTTAAATCCTTTGGGTATATATCTAACAGAAAAGAGAAACTACTAACTAGGTCATATGGTAATTCTTCACATAACTTTTTGAGGAACTGCCAATTTTACTCAATGGCACACCATACTGCATTCCAATCAGCAGCAAATGAGGATCACAATTCCTCTACATCCTTAACATTTGTTACTTTTCTTTTTTATTATAATTGAACAAACAAGAGCAAAGTGGTGCTTCATTTGGTGTATAGGACTTTTAGATTTCTTGCATCTACTATAAAAGTGTTTCCAGAGGAAGTCATGCTAATAGTATCAATGGCTATTCAGCTTAAAAATGACTTATTATGAGACTTCTTAGCCTCCATAATTGTATGGGACTTTTGCCCTAATAAATCCTGTATTAGTCTGTTTTCTGTTTCTAAAAGCATAATACCACATGCTGGATTGGTAGAAAGAGGTTCATTTTGTCTCACAGTTCTGGATATCCAATGTTAAGTGACTGCATATTGTGACCTTTTGATGGTAGAGTCCTTAGGCAGTGTAGGAACTCACACAGCAAGAGAGTATGTGTTTATATATTTTCTCATCTTTTTGTTTTCAAAGACTTTAGGATTTAATCATGGGGGCTTTACCTTAATAACCTTATCCAAGTCTAACCACCTCCTAAAGGCCTCTGAACATCAAAGTCAGACCAAACCCCTATCTCAACACTTTACAAAGGTGATTATATCTAAACACATGAAGTCTTCAAATCATATCCAAACCATAACAAATCCCCTAAACTGTTACCCGATTAATTTTGCTTATCTTCCCTCCCCTCCATCTCTTAACCCTAGTACTTAAACTTAGGACATCACAGAAGATATCTCTTACCATTCCCCACCACACATACAAGCAAACCATGAATAAAATATCACTTGGAGATATCTCACCCATATCTCACAAGATAGAGTCCCTCTGGAGAAAATAGGAAAGAAAGTGCCCAAATTAAGCAAGGGACAAATTTACATAACACTGGGACCATTTATAATATCTGGAACAATAGCAACAACAAACTGCAACAATAGAGACAGTCCAAATTCTAAAAACAACAAATGTGAAAAATCCTGACCCTTGAATAAATTAAGACAAATCCCCACACTAATAATATAGCAGAAGGAAATAAACATTCTTCCTACATAAAACAACTTACCTCAATTTCTATTATTCAATAAAACATGACATGCTTTCAAAAAACAAGACAAGGCATAAGAAGCAAGAAAAATATATGAAGACAAGGTTATCATGGAAACCACACTTGAATATGATACAGATGTTGTAAATGATATATAGGGAATTGAAATTAACTATTATGAACATATAAGAATCTCTAATGGAGCCTGGTATGGTGGTACATGTCTGTAATCACAGTACTTGGGAGGCTGAGATGAGAGAGGATTCAGTTTCCAGGCCAGCCTCAGCAACTTAGCAAGGCCCTGTTTAAAAATAAATAATAGAATAGGGATGGGGGTGTAGCTCAAAAGTAGGATGCCCCTGAGTTCCATTCCCAGTACCACAAAAAATTGCAAATGGAAAATGCAGGTAAGATCAGGCAAGTAATATATTAATTTTCTAGTGCTACATAAAAAATTACTATGCATTTTTGGCTTAAAACAATAAAAATTTATCTCACAGTTTTTTGAAGGTCAGAAGTCTAGAAATATTTCACCAGGATGAAATGCATGCTTGAAACAATATTATAATATTTAAAGGTTTAGCTGAGGAAAGACCTGCTTCCAAGACTCCTTGAGATTTTAGTGAAGTTCATTTCCTTATGGTTGTAGGATTGAAATCCCTATTTTCTTGCCAGCTATCCACCAGGAACCATGTAAACTGAAAGATGTAACTCACAGTTCTTTGTCATGTGTCCCTCCATGGGCCCTATTAAAACTTGGCTTTTTTTAAAAATTAAGCAATAGAAAAAAATATCATCTCAGGGAGGGTCCAATACCTTTTTAAGGGTTTTCAGCATACTAATAAAGTTCTACCAATGACAACCTCTCTTTTACACAGCTCAGAATCAATTGATTTGGTACATTTATTACATCCACAAAATTTTTTACTATTCCTTATTCTATTAACTAGAAGTACTTCACAGACCTCATCTATTCTCCAGAGGATGGCATGATATAGGCATGAGTACAAAGAAATGAGAATCACAGGAATGCCCTATGGCCTATCTACAATAGGTTATTTCAATAGTGAAGTGAAAATTACGGTAAATAATTAAATTGAAATGCTACAAATCAAAGCAACAACAACAGAAATGATGAATGTGTTGAATGGAGGTCATCAGTGGACCCAATATGACCAGAAAATAATTAATGAGCTTAACTATAAAGAAATAGGAGTTATGGTAACTAAAACTCAGAAAGAAAAATAATAAAGTAATAAAGCTGAACAGAGCATCCAATTTTTTTGAGAAAGCAAATAAAAGTATGATGACAGCTATAGCATAGAAACAATGTCCAGAATAAAGCTGGAAAAGACATATTAATTTTAAAGTAAATTTTGGAAAAGTGAAAATACTTGAGCATACAAAAAGTCATCACACATTAATATTAGTCAATTCTCCAAAACAATTAATTCTTAAAACTTATAGCATATAACAAAAGAGCTTCAATTTAGACAAAAACTCGCAAATTTGAATAGTAGAGAATTGTGAAATTATAGTTAAGTACTTCTGTACTCTCCCAATTGGCAAAACAGACACAACAAAATTAACAAAAATACATAAAACTTAAACAGTACCCATATTAAACTTGACCTAGTTAATACATAATACTACATTAAACAACAATATACGTAATCTTCTGAATTGAACGTGAATTATTTCTTAGGATAGACAATTTGTTGAGACATAAAACAAATCTTAACAGGGTTAAAAGTATATAAACCATACAGAATACTACCCTAGAATATGATGAAGCCATAACGAAAGCATAATAAAAATAACCAAAAATAAAAAATATTCAATAAATTTGTAAATACCCCATAAGTCAGAGGAGAAATCTCAATGGAAATTAAGAATTATTTTGAACTCAATGAAAATAAGCATATAATTTATCAAAATGTATTGGATGCAGCAAAAGCAATGCTTATTACATATGTAACACTAAGTAAATATATAAGAAAAGAATAAAAGTACTAGGCAATTTTCTAACTTTCTACTGAAAGTATAAAAAGTAAAAGAAATTAAGCCAAAGCAATCAGAAATAGTAAATAAAAGAGCAGAAATAAATATAAAATCAAAATATAGTTCCATTAAAAGATACAATTATGGCCAGAATTACCATGAAAAATATGAAGAATACAAAAAAAATACTAACATTAGGAATTAAAGATAATTTCAGCACAAAATCCATATATATTAAAACTTAATAAAAAATTAAGAACATCTTTATGTTCATAAATTTAATACTTAAATAAAATAGACAAATTCCCTTGCAAGCACAAGATCTTAAAGCTCACTCAAGAAGAAACGGATAAGTTAAATAGTGGTATAAATATTAAAAAGGTGAGCTTTATTGTTTCAATATTTCTAACAGAAACAAAACTTCAAAATCATATGATACACTGGAAAACTGTAGGAATTTTTTTGAAAGAAACAGTATAATTCCCATTATATATCCTTCCAGAAAAATTGAAAATGATGACACACTTCCCGGCTCATTCTCTGAGGCCACCAAAACTATAATAATATAACAGATAAAGACATTATAAGAACTAAAAATTACAACCAATATTACTCATGAATATAGAGGCAAGATTCTCAGTTGAATATTAGCAAATCTAACTCAGCAGTGTATAAACCCAGGAAGACTTTACATCAAGAATGCAAAGCTGATGGAACCTTTGAAAATAAATATAGTTTGTTATGAAATGCAACAAAAATATCATCTAAAAACATATAGAAAATTTGGTTTCAAAAGTTCAACATTATTTAAGATAAAATAAAACCAGTTCTCAAAAAAAATCTAGGAATAAGTGGTGATAGCAGGGACAATGCTGATCTAAGTAACTTTGGAAATAAAGTGAGGCCATAAGACCTATTATAAAGACAAAGAAATGTACATAAACAACTCATACTATAAATAGCATTAAAGATTTAACAATTCTAAAACCACTATGTATATATACTGGTGTCGAAGAAGTAAATGGATAGTGGGAACCACATTTTTAAATAATGGCATGATAGGTTACAGAAAAGGGTGAGAGGTGAAAGTAAATTGTGTCATACTGGATAAGAATCAGACATCAGTATAAACTTTATCTTAATATACTTAAACATGTAATGTATATTTATATTTACCTATGTTCATGAGTGTATTTATTTACATGTGTGTACATGTGCATAGGTTATCATGCAGCCATATATTTTCTAATTCTATCATTTGAGAGGGACTAAGAGCAATATTTTAAATGTATTACATATTAGTTCTCTTTTTTACCCAAAATTGTAATATCTTTCATTAAGCATTAAGTCAATTTGTTAATAACAGCTCTAACCAGTTTCATGAAAGATCTCAACTCATGTTGTATACAATTGAACATATAAATATGAGACAGTTTTATTTTTTCCAACAAGTTCCATCAAATATCTTAAGTTCAATTTCTGTTTTCTTGCTGGGTTCCTTAATACCTCCATTAAATTCCATAATTTTTGCTCATTATTAGATATGCAAGCATTTTATTTCAGTTTTTATGTCTTATTCTTCTCATATTATATTAATCCCCTGTTCATTTGTAAGGTCTTCTCTTTCTTCACCACCACCACCCTACTCTAACCCCAAGATAATGCTAGGAAGGATGAAGAGGATTATTTCTTTCAAATCCCCTCCTTTTTCCTGAGATTATTTTTCTGTTACTGGGCTAAAGAATAGAGATTTTTACAAAAATTTCATCTCTTTTTTTTTTTTTTTTTTCAGTATTGGGGATGGAACTCGGGGGCTTTCTACCTCTGAGCTATACCCCCAGCCCTATTTTTTATTCCTGGATTGAACTCAGGGGCGTTCTACCTCCGATCTATACCCCCAGCCCTATTTTTTATTCTTTATTTTGAAACTGGGTCTCACGAAGTTGCGGAGTGCCTCACTAGGTAGCTGAGGCTGGCCTCGAACCCAGATCCTCCGGTCTCAGCCTCCCAAATGCTGGGATTACAAGCGTGAGCCACCACGCCCGGCTGCAAAAATTTCATCTCTTGATGTGCCTTCTCTGACAAGTCCATATCCTTAGTCAAAATGCCACTCAATTTTGTCTAGGATTCAATGTGGGAAGGAACTGGCATGTTACACTGCGAATTGTTCTCTTGTCATATTTAGCGATATCTGGCAGCATTGTTCAGTGTTTCCTATGTACCTTTACTCTATATAACAATATTTTTCCCAGCCTGAGATCCCCAAACTCATTTTGTATGATTAAAAATTCAGAGACAGTAACAAATTTAGATTTCATCCTCCATGCCTTCCAGGAATGGGTAATTTAAAGATCGTATCTCTTGCTATTTTTCCCCGGGATTGACCCATATACCATCTCTGTAATGCTATTTCCTCCTCTGATAATCCTGTATGATTGATCAAACCTAGAGGTTGTGAAGACATTAAATTGGGGATTGAAATTATGACCTCCCTTTCTTGCAAACACTGGCATTTAATAAGTGATTTTTTTCTCATCTAAGATTTCTTCTTCTTCCTCTGGAGTCCCTCTTATTTCCCTTTTTCTCCCTAGCTTCCACATATTAGGGAGAGCATATGATTGTCTACTTTTTGTGACTGACTAATCTCACTTAACACAATGTTTTCCAGTTGCATCCATTTCCTTGCAAATGACATGATTTTGTTCTTCTATATGGCTGAGTAAAATTCCATTGTGTACATATCCCATAAAGTGATGGAGGGGGGAGGCACCCTAATGCACATGATGTACTTTCAAAAATATATCAAAGTCAATCACTAAACTGAACTTGAGAAGGAGGGAGGGCGAGGGAGTGGGGCGGGAATTGGGGAAGGGTTAAATGAGAAATGTGTGCATGTATGCCTTTTCCAGCTTGTACCTAACAAAGATGTATGATTACAATGCACCAATTTAAAAATAAAATAAAATATATAAAAAATAAGTGATTTTTTCTCCCTTGGCTTTGAGAGAGAACACCAGATAAGGGTTGACCCCTTGTTGGTTACTATACATTATTTTACCTCAGCATATGCTATTCTATTTATTTTCATAGTGGAAAGAAAGGGGGAACAGGTGAATAAGTTGGAGCAAAAAAAAAAATAGAAAACGCATCTACAAATTTAAGTTTTATTTCACCAAATCCTGCATTCCAATATAGTTTTCCTAGAAGGCAGAAGAATAAGTAAGAGAATTCCAAAAGTCTTTAGAAAGGTGTGACTGAATATGACAGAATATAGCAATGTTTCTCAGAAAAAGGCACTTTTTTCATACTGGGTATTGAACCTAGGTGCATTATACCCCCAAACTACACTCCCAGCCCTTTATAAAATTTTTGCTTCAAAGCAGGGTCTAACTAGGTTGGCTAGGGTTTCACTAAGTTTCTGACAGTGGTCTTGAACTTGCTATCCCACTGTCTCAGACTTTCAAATACTGTGATTACAGGTCTTTCCCACAATGCCTACTGAGAAAAGTTACTTTTTAAATTTTAATCTTCATGATATTGTAAATATTTTCTATCATAAAAGTTAAATTATTTTACAGATGTAGAACACTGGTGGTTCCAGCATCTATGAGTAGCCTTCTCCCACTGTTAACATACCTTAATTATTGTTTAACTCTTTCCCCTAGCAAACTATACTTCTTAGAGAAAAATAATTTAAATTCTCTTTATGTATATTTAACTGTAAGCAAAGAGTCCAAATATATGCAGTTCTTTGCCATTTGTTAAATAAATATTTTTAAATCTCATTCTAAATCTTCAATAATCAGAGTTGGCTTTATGTCATCATCATTATCCTCTTAATCAAGATGCTCTATACACACAGTGATTGGTTATTAGGCCAGGAGTTGGAATATTTAAAAATGTTTTCTACCTATTCAGAGGATAGTTTAACAATATTTTAACATTTATAGATTATTAATTAAGGTGCACTGTTAACCCAAGATTCTGGGATGGTTCTCAATTATAATTACAATCAGATAAAATTGAAATGACTACCTTGGTTGCAAGTGTAAACTATTTTAACATGTTTTTACACCCTACAAAAATAAGCAACAGAGCAAGTACTTAAATTTTACTTTCTTACATAGAATATTAGCATAATGTAGCATCTATTTTTAATTTTTAGTCTAAGAAACTTAACTTTATTACCTCAGCATTTTTCCCTTTTCCATTACACATTTTTCTGGTTTACTTTAAAATCTGAATGTTGGTTTAAAATTTTAAATTATTCACATTTGTTTATAGACACCACAGTACATCAATCTTTCAATTATCCTGATTTCCAAAGGACTATGGTCTCTAGAATGGCTAAGAAGGTACATGTCTCAATGAGTAATGAGCCATGGTTACATATGAAATTAAGTAGCTTTCCCTCAAGTGGTGTCATATGATCCTATTAAGACATCACTAAAGCATTATATTATCCTTCAAAGACAATTCAGACAACATTAACAATAACTATGGTTAACTCCAACAAATGGAAGAGATCAGATAAGAACACTAATGGAACCGTTATGATGTGGTTCCAAATATTGCCATGTGAAACACTGGGTCTTTCAAATTATCAATCGTCTAATATTAAACAAAAAATTAAGGTATCAATTATATGGAGACAAAAGATAAGAAATTATCCTTCTTTTCTGTAATATTCTACCAGGACTATTACTATTGTTAATGATACACTTTATTGAGTTGCACTAACACCTTTTACAAAGTGCTTTTTATCTATTTCTAGCTTCCTTACAACAACCTAATGCAGTCTAATGAAGATTTATCACATAATCAGTGAGAATTTAATGAGTATCTGCTATATACCCAGAATTGTTTTAGATGCCCTGGGTGTTATAAAGAAGTATAAATATTACTGTATAATCCATAATAACAGGAGATAGTTAATAATTAATAATAATTAATAATTATATAATAATTAATAATAATAATAACTTTAATAACTAATAATTTTATAACTATGACTCAGTCCAGAACACTTATGCTTCTGGACTGTAAGAGAGAACCATGTTTCATCAAAGTTTGTAACTATTGTAGGGGAAGCAAAGTTTTACTTCTACTCTCAAGTTTCCCTGGCTGGCATGAGAATTTACTTGACATAGATATATTAAAAGGAGAAAAGTCTGCCAATTTAAAATCAGTTTTATGTGACACAGGAGTTCTCATAAGAAAATAAGGAACCATAGAAACAGCAAAACCCAAATGTTTTTATATTAGGTTGAATAAAGGAAGATGACAGTATAAAAGTAACTAAGTTATGTGGAGAAATAACAGAATATATGACTTACTTTAACAAATTTTGTACAGAATTCTCTCAGCTAAGAGTCTACAATGAAGAATGTTTCCTATATGCTGGTACAGGGAGAGCATCTTCCATGTGGAACTTTTTATCTCTTATTTTCTGGAATCAAAGAAGAGTTTAGACTTACCTTGTATCTGGTGTTTGTTAAGTTACTTTAGCTCAAAATATTCCTTATACTAAGTGGCATATATTGAGGTGGGATATTCTGCCACCCTCCACTGTACATTTTTCAAGTTAAAATTATGATTCTTCTTTTAGAGTAATTCAAACTGTTTATACACATATGCAAATGTGTGCACACATACACACACAATTCTACACTTTGTGTAAGAAATAAGTTATAAAACTGTGGACAAGTATCTTATCCTTTGAAAATAATGATATATAGGAAAGGTATACTGAAAACTGAGCAGGTTGGTTACTAGATGTAGAAAGTAGTAAAATGGAGGCATGTAAGGAGGATGTAGAAGTATGTAGCAGGGATTAGGAGGGAATGACACTGTATTTAAAAGTCTGAATCTTAGTACCATATTAATGTTTGCCATACACTTTATGTTCAATAATACAAACAATAATAAATACTGGTGAGGATGTGGGGAAAAGAAACTATTATACATTGTTGGTGGAACTGCAAAATAGTACAACTATCGTGGAGATCCATATGGAGGTTCCTCAAAAGACTAGAAATGGAACCACAATATAACCCAGATTTACCATGCCTTGGTATATTTTCAAAGAATTAAAGTCAGCATACTGTAGTGATGTTTGCATATCCATGCTTATAGCAGCACAATTCATAATAACCAAATTATGGAACCAATCTAGATGTCCATCAAAAGATTAATGTATTACAAAATTTTGGGATATACTCCCAATGGAACTCTACTCAGCAATAAAGAAGAACAAAATTATGTCATTTGCAGAAAAAGTGGATGGATCTAGAGAACATTATGTTAAGTGAGATTAGCCAGTCTCAGAAAGTGATGGGTCATATGTTTTCTCTCATATGCAGAAGCTAGGGAGAAATACAAAACAAAAGGGATTTTAGATAAATGAAGAAATAAACCAGTACAATAGTAGGAGATTGAGGGAGGGAAGGAGGGAGGGAGAAAAGGGAAAGTATTTATATGTTATTTCCATACATAAGGGTATATGTATGGGGAGAGTGTGGGAGGAGCAGATTGGAATATGGAAGGAAATACTCCAAGTGTTTGTATCACTTAAAACCTCACTATAATGTATAATTACGATGCATCATCAAAAGCATGAAAACAAAAATAACTGGAGCAAATCGGGATTGTGGAGAGGGTCTCAAATGGAATTTATATGCCAATAAATTAGTCTACCTTATTAAAAATGAATAAGAAAATCACATTGAATGAAATGGGGTAGAAAATGACTAAGTTTAATATAATCCATGAACAGATTATAGATGATAAAACTTGTGTTTCCCACTATTAGAGAAAAAAAATATCAATAGGAAAGGGGGAAGATAGACTGAAATCTAGTATGAATTAAAATAAGAATTAAGGCCAGGCATGGTGGCGCACACTTGTAATCTCAACATATGGGAGGCTGAGACAAGAGGATCCGGGTTCACAGCCAGCCTCAGCTACCTAGTGAGGCCCTCAACAACTTAGGGAGACCCTGTTTCAAAAAAAAATCAGAATTATTAGGATAAGTTATTGTCTACAGACACACACACACACATACACACACACATATAATTTGTATCTATATGGGAGATTATCATATATATATATAATCCTAGTTTTGTCTTTTTAGAGAAAGCTTAGATATCATTATATCCAAGAAACAATGTGTTCATTTAGTACCAAGATCTTGGTTTATAAATACCATTCTCTAATACAGGAATTAAGGTCCTTAGGAAAAGCGGTGGTTGGTCCAGGTTTGGGACAAGGAAATTACAAGATGGTTCAGAAATATTTCTGCTGTTCAGAAAATAAGGAATTACTTAAAAACAATGTGGCCGGTCAGCTCTCCTCAAAAAAAAAAATCTGAAGAAGCTTCTGGTATGGCTCTATGGAATGAACATTTCTATTTTTCCTACACTAATAAAACTATAATCCTATAAAAATAACATGAGGAAACCAAATGATAATTCTGAAATGTGGAAAGAGAAATATAAAATATAAAGTCCCATGGTGTAAAGAAATAATTTATCATCAGTGTGGTTTAGGACTCTTAAAATAAGACCATGAGATGGTCTATGCCCAGAGACTTCTAATACACAGCATAGAAACAAAACAGCTCAGTCCAGCTTACTAATTCCCAAGATCTAATGGAGTTGGTAATGAGTATTACCAACAATACTAGACAACTCAAAAACAATGGCAGGATGTGTCAATCACAAAGTCAACAGAAAATAAATGGCAGGGGAGCCACTCTTCCTCCATGTCAGATATGATATTCCACTTTCTACCACCTAGAGACACTGTCCAGGCAGCTGGCACTAGCAGAACTGTCAGGGGGGAATTCTGCTTCAACAAGCACCCTACTATCTCTACCAGTCCTGAGACTCTATTCCCCTATTTAGAGATACCAGGAGTTCAAGTAATTCAAGCAAAGTAGATCCCACCATTGTTAAGTCCCTAGAATTAGGAGCACTGTTTGTGCTTACAGGTCTGAGAAACCCTTACCTCAGCTACAGACACTCAGTCAAGTTTTCCTGAAAAAACAAGTATGTAGTCAAGAGAATTACTTACCCCATACAGAAACACCAAATGGTCTTGTGACTGGGTGGCATTGACAAGGTGATCAGGTTAAATAAGTCCCTGTCTGGGGAAGCACTATCTTTATTTATGGTCAAAGAATCCCTTTACTTACCTAGAGATACTAGGAAGCCAAACAGTTCTAAAATACAGAATTTTCCACAAGAAGCACCGAGTTCTGGAAGTAAGATTGTCCACATGGAATGGTAAATGCCTTCCCTCACCTAGAAGCATCAGGTTTCCAGGCATGGAGAAAAATCTTTCTGCATTCTCAGGCTATACAACAAGAGAGACCCAATGGAACTAGTTAAACAAAACATCACTACAAAGGCTAAAAATATCAAATTGTCATTGGAACCACAACTCATAAACGAGCCTATAGAATATATGCTAAACTCAAATTGCTTACCAAACTAGAAATTTATATAAGGCACAGAACCTCCTAATAAAAATACTCAAAGAAGCCAGACATGGTGACATATGCCTGCAATCCAGTACAGGGGAGGCAGAATAGGTGGATCACAAGCAGAAAGACAGTTGTAGAAATTTAGGGAAAGCCTCAGAAATTTTGGTGAGACGCTGCTTCAAAACAAAATAGGGCTGAAAATGTGACTCAGAGTACCAGTTGCCACACACACACACACACACACACACACACACACACACACACACACAGATACACACACAAAATAAATACTCAAAGTGAAGAATATAATTTTTAAAGTCACTTGTCATATCAAGAACCAGAGAAACAACTTCAAAAAGAAAAGATAACTGACATGAACATTGAGAAGACAGATGTCAGAATTACCTAATACTTTAAAGCAACCACCATAAAAATGATCCACAAAGCAGATACAAATTCTCTTGCAAGCAATGAAAAAAAAATGGAAATGTCATGAATTAGCATATATAAAAAGAACCTAATGAAAATTTTAAAACTGAAATATATAATAGCTTGAATTTTAAATCTCAGTAGGTGGTTTCCATAGTAAAAAAGAAATGACAGAGGAAAAATTAGTGAGTTTAAGAACAAAATAATAGATGTAACCCAATTTGACGATTTGAGAAAATGGAGTGAAAAAGACAAATTATCAGAGCCTTAGGAACTCATAGTAAAATGATCAAAGATACAAAATTCATATCATCAAAGCCTCAGACATAGATAAGAAAGAGAACAAAACTTTACAAAACAGTATTTGAAGAAATAATGGAGGAAATTTTTCCATGTTTGGTGAAAGACATAAATTTATAAATTCAATAAGCTGAATAAAGCCTCTATGAGTAAACCCAAATAATGACTTGCCAAGATACACAATAATTAAAATTCTAACTCTTAACTTAGTGAGACCCTGTTTCAAAATAAAGAATAAAAAATAGGACTGTGGGTATAGCTCGGAGGTAGAACGCACCTGAGTTAAATCCCCAGTACTGCAAAAAAAAAAAAAAAAAGATTAAAATACTTTTTTAAACTTTTCAATACAATTTTATTTTTATAAAAGCTGTACACAGTGACTTAAAGTAGACAAAAAGACTAAAAAGATTCTTGAAAGTAATCAGAGAACTGAAAACTCTATAAATTGTAGCAGTACATACCAATTCAAATGATAACATATTTTTCATCTAAAATCATGGAGGCAAAAATAAAATTCCATAACATTTTTCAAGTGGTGAGACCTGAAAGACTGTAAACTGTGTGGAACTATTTTTCTGGAAAAGAGGAGTTGAAGACATACTCAGAAGAAGAAAAATTAAAGGAATTTGTCAGCAGTTGAACTACTATTAAAGAATATAAAGAGAATTTCTTTAAAATAAAAGTTTTTATAACAAAATCATAAAATAAGGAATATTGGATTGGAAAGGAGGAATAACAGAGTGAATAAATATGGGCAAATTTACATGGATTCATGAATTTTCTCAATTATTTAGTGACTGAATCATAAAGTACATGATATGAAGTTTAAAACAGTACTATTAAAAATGATGAATCTGAAATTAACTAAATAGAAATAAGATATCCCCTCTCCCCTCAAAAAGATAGAATATGAATACCAGTAGACTCAATGAAACTGCATATTAAAATACATAGGATCGCCGGGCGTGGTGGTGCACACTTGTAATCCCAGCATTCGGGAGGCTGAGACCTGAGGATCCGGGTTCACAGCCAGCCTCAGCTACCTAGTGAGGCACTCCGAAACTTAGTGAGACTCGGTTTCAAAATAAAGAATAAAAAACAGGGCTAGGGGTATAACTAGGAGGTAGAATGCCCCGGAGTTCAATCCCCAGTACTGAAAAAAAAAAAAAAAAAGAAATACATAGGATGACCATGAATAAAATTCTACAAAGTTATATCTTCAAATTGTATAAAGGCATGGTGGCACATACCCATAATCCCAGTACTTGAGAGGCTGATACAGAAGGATCACAGATTCTTTGATAGTCTCAGCAACTTAGCAAAACACTTTTGCAAAACAAAGAAATATATAAAATGGGCTGGTGGTGTAGACTGGTAGTAGAATGCACCTGGAGTTGATCCTAATATCAAAAAACCAACAAATAAATGAGCACAAAATCATAAAAAATGCCTGCAGAATCTGTAAGAATTTAGAAAAGAGAAGCAACACTGAGAAACATTAGAAATAAAAAATAAAATGACAGATTTAAACCATAATATATCAATAATGATATTAAATCTAAATATAAATCACCAATTAGCTTATTGTGATTGTGCATGTCTGTAACCTCAGTACTTGTGAAATGGAGACAGGAGGATCAAAGGACAGCAATGTAGCTACGCTCTCAGCAACTTAGTGAAATCCTGTTTCTAAATAAAATATAAGATAGGACTGTGGTGCAACTTGAAGATAGTATGCCTCTGGATTTAATCCTCAGTACCACACACAAAATAATAATAATAGTAATAATAATAATAACAACAATAACACCCAATTAGGCTAGACATGGTGGTTCACCCTTGTAATCCCAGTACTTAGGAGGCTGAGACAGGAGGATTTCAGGTCCATGGCCAGCCTCAGCTACTTAGTGAGGCCCTGTTTCAAAATGAAGAATAAAATAAGGCTGGTGGTGTATCTCAGAGGTAGAATGCCACTGGGTTCAGAAAACTTAAACCAACCAATAACAATCAAAGAAATAGAAACAGCAATAAAGAGTTTACCATCAAACAAAAGCCCAGGGCCAGATGGTTTTTCCAAGTGAATTTTATAAAACATTTATAGCAGAACTAATCCCAATACTCTCCAAACTATTTTGTGAAATTGAAAGAAATGGGACCCTCCCAAACACATTCTATGAAGCCAACATCACATTAATATCAAAGCCAAATAAAGACAGCTCAAGAAAAGAAAACTATAGGCCTATATCATTGATGAACTTAGATGCAAAACTGCTAAACAAGATACTAGCAATGCACATTCAGAAACACATCAAGAAAATTATACACCATGACCAAGTCGGGTTCATCCCAGTGTTGCAAGGCTGCTTCAAAATAATACCCAATTAAAAGGGAAATATTAACAGAGCTAATAAAAATAACATTACTCAACTACATGCTACGTTAAGGAAACTAGATTGAAAGGCAGCTAGATTAAAATTCAATTACAAACAAGGTTGAAATGAAAAATATAAATATAGACCATGCAAACTTCATTTTTATTTTATGTGTTTTTATTGATGCATTGTAGTCTCACACCATAATGTAAATCACACTGACAATGACATACCTGTACACTGCACTTGGTGGGCCGCCCTCACCTCCCCACTTCTCCCCTTCCCAATACAGAGTATAGAGACTGATGATGGTATATTCACATATATACACATAGTAGATGGTAGTATTTTTATTAATGAACCTCAGTCTTTTTTCTGCCCTTCCCCTAGACCTCCTACCTGTCTCCACTGAGGTTTCTTCTCCATTATCTGGAGTCCCTCTTGTATCCCAATTACTCCCTAGCTTGCACATATTAGAAAAAACATATGACCCTTCACTTTCTGTGATTGTCTAATCTCATTTAACATGATGTTCTACAAGTACTTTCATTTTCTTGCAAAGGACATAATATATTCTTTTATACTGCTGAGTACACTTCCATTATATGTATTTTCCATAATTTTGTAATCTGTTCATCTATTGATGGACACCTGGGTTGGTTCAATAATTTGTCTATTTTGGCTGCCATGAACATAGATATTCATATATTGCTGTAGTTCTCTGGTTTCAACCTCTTTGGAATGATACCCAGGAGAGGTATAGCTGGATCATATGGTGAATCCATTCCCAATTTTTTAAGGAGATGATCTCCATAGTGACTGAACTAGTTTGCAATCCCACCAATAGTGTAAAAGAGTTCTTATTTATCCACATCCTTGCCAACATTTATTGTTATTTGACTTCTTGTTGATTGCCATTCTGATTGGAGTTAGATGGAATCTCATTGTACTTTTGATTTGCACCTGATTGCTAATGATGTTGAATATTTTTTCATGTATTTTTCAGCCATTTGTATCTCTTCTTTTGTGAAGTGTCTATTTAGTTCAGGTGCCCGTTTCTTGATTGTGTTATTTGTTTTTCTGGTGTAAATTCTTTTAAGTTCTTTGCATATTCTAGATATTAGTCCTCTGTCAGAGAGAGAGCTTAGACCATGCAAACTTTAAAACAAATGGGAGGTATAGGAGGAGGAAGATGGCAATGGAATAAGATCCTAAAGTGAGCTTGTCTCAGAGCATCTCACATCCCAGACTACCTTCATGGGAGGTAGGAACTAAAGACAGAGAAACTCAGTAATATCTACAGGGACAATTTTAAGCAACAAGACTGAAAAAAAGAAGCAATAAATATCTAAACATGTGGAGACATGAGAATAGTAGCCCAATAGCAGGAAGTCTGAAAAACATACAAAAAATTTCATAATCAGCAACATGAGACTTACTACACAGACAACAAAGGCACCAGACAGAAAATCGCACATTTCTGTGGTGGCACCAGACATAAAAAGTTGACCAAACCCACCACCCATCCCTCTCTGTCTCCCCATACCCACCACCCACAGGTGAGTGTGTGATCCACAGAGAGGTGAATTCAAGTTGTACACTGTGAATAACTAAAAAGATACCATAAAAAGATAGGGTTGAAATACATGCAAACCTTGTTTGTGTTCAGCACATAAAATTCTGTGGAAAACACCTGGCTCGGAATCCACAAACCAATCCAGAATTTTCATTGGAGAGTGTGGACTCCCTGCGCTTGATTTGGGAATAACTCTACACCTGGGACATGGTTCTCGGCACCTGTGCTGACAGAGGGAGACATCTGGTATAGGCTCACTAGATGACCTAGGGCTGGGGTTGCAGGCTGACTTCTTTTGTACAGGTTTCTGAGCAAGAGGGAAAGCCTGGACCGTGATTCACAACCTACAAAAATAAGTGGACCATAAACAGGCTGCAGAAAACAAGTGCAAGAGTTTATTGTTATTGTTATTACTTGTTTGGGCTTTGTAACATTTGTTCTATTAGTTTCTTGGTTTTGTGCCACTGCTGTGTGCTTGATAATAGTTTTTTTCCCTTTTGCATTTTTTCTCTTTTCTCCCTCCATTATTTTCTTTTTCTCTCCCTTTTTAATGGTTTGGGGATTGGTCCTCAGATGCTTCTGAACACTGGGTGAACACTCTGTTAAAAAATGAACGCATAATATATAAATTAGTTGAATCAGTTCAATAACATGATCTGGACATCAAAGAGATTTGGGATAAATTTGAAAGAACAAAGCTAAGAATAATAGGCACAGAAGCAGGTATAGAAGCTGAAAGAAAATGAGTCAAAAACCTATTCAGAGAAATAATATGAGAAAATTTCCCAAACATAGAAAGTGAGGTCGATACACAGGTATAGGAAACATATAGGACATCTTTTAGACAAGATCAGAGAAAAGGTTCAGTATGCAACATAATCAAATTTACTAGTGTAGAGTCCAAGGAGAAAATCTTAAATGCAACTAGAGTGAAAGATTGAGCAACATTCACAGGCTAAAGAATAAGAATCACTCCAGACTTCCCAAACCAAGTCATGAAAGCCAGGAAGGCATGAAGCGACATATTCCAAACCCTGACAGAAAATGACTTGCAACCATGACTACTCTACCTAACAAAGGTATCTTTCAAATCTGACAGGGAAATAAAACATCTTCCATGACAAATATATGAAAGAATTTTTGTCTTTCAACCAGCAGTAGAGAAAATACTCAAAAAAAAAAAAAACAATTAAAAGGAAGAGATAAAAAATAAACACCAGAACCAGAGAATGATTTCCAACAAATGAAAAACCAAAGAAAAAAGAACAAAAACTAGTTAAAACAAAAATTGCAACTCAAAATGTTAGGAATAAAAATCAACTCTCAATATTTATGCTGATTATCAATGGCCTTAACTCCCCAATGAAAAGACTTTTGTGTGTATGTGTGTGTGTGTGTGGTACTGGGGATGAAACCCAGGGGCATTCTACCTCCAAACTACACCCCTAGCCATATTTTTTATTTTGAAATAGGGTCTCACTAAGTTCTGAAAGTCCTCACTAAGTAGCTGAGGCTGGCCATGAACCTGCTATCCTCTAGTATCAGCCTCCCAAGTACTGGGATTACAAATGTGCAACACCATGCCCGGCTACAAAAAGACTTAAAGTGACAAAATTAATTAAAAATCATTATCCATATGCTGTCTTCAAGAAATACACCTTATATATAAAAATACAAACTAAAGGTCAAGCCTGGAACAAGATAATCCATGCTAATGGAACTCGAAGACAAGCGAGGGAAGCAACTCTCATATCATACAAAATAGATGTCAAGCCTAAGCTTATCAGAAGAGAAAGAGCAGGTCACTTTTTTTTAACTGGAAAAAGGAACAATCTAACAAGAGGATATCACAATAGTCAACATATATGCTCTAAACATTGGTGCAACTAGTTTTATAAAACAAAGTCTTTGTGACATTAAGTCTCACATAGATCTAATACAATAATACTGGGAGACATCAACACTTCTTTCACACAACTAGACCAATCTCCCAGACAAAAGATCAGTAAAGATGCATCACATTTAAAGGACAAGATCAGTAAAGATGCATCAAATTTAAAGAACACCATAAAACAAATGGACCTACTAGACATATACAGAATATTCAACTCAGCTACTGTTGAATACAATTTTTTTATCTATTCATGGAATTGTCTCCAAAATACACCATATCCTGGGCCACAAAGCAGGCACTAGCAAATTTTAAAAATGTGAGATAATTCCTTGCATCTTTTCAAACCATAGTGAAATATTAGAAATCAACAATAAGACCCAGAGAAATTTCATAAATTCACGGAGACTGAATACTACATTGTTGAATGAAGAATGGGTCATAGAAGAAATAAGAGGAAAAATTAAGAAATTCTCTAGAAAAGAATGAAAATAGAGACACAAGATATCAAAATCTCTGGGACACTTTGGAATAAATATTAAGAGGAAAATTGATAGGACACAAAACTCACATAAGAACAGAAAATCACCAAATAAACAACCTAATGACACACCTGAAATACCTTGAAAAGAAGGAACGGTTTAATATCAAAACCAGTAGAAGTCAGGAAATCCTTAAAATCAGAGCAGAAGTCAGTAAAGTATAAAACGAAGAAATAATACAAAAATCAATAAAAACAAAAGCTGTCTTCTTGAAAAATTAAATAAGATAGATAGATGATTCTTCAACCTAACTAAAAGAAAGGGAATCAACCTAACTTACTAAAATGAGAGATGAAAAAAGATATTACCATAAACAACATGGAAATCCAGAGGATCATCAGAAACTAATTTGAAAAACTATACTTCAACAAAATGAAAAACCTAGAAGAAATTGACAATTTCTAGACATATACAGCAATTGTAAATTGAATCAAGAAGATATAGAAAACTTAGACTAACCAATAGCAATCAAGAAGATGAACACTTAAACTGACCTATAGCAAAGAGATTCAAACAGCAATAAAAAGCCTACCATCAAAGTAAAGCCCAGGTCCAGCTGGTTTCCCAGCTAAATTTTATAAAACCTCCCATGAAATAGAAAGATATGAGACTCTCTCAAACACATTTTATGAAGTCATCATCACATTAATACCAAAACCAAATAAAACATCTCAAGAAAAGAAAACTGCACATCAATATCATTGATGAACTTAGATGCAAAACTTCTAAATAAAATACTAGCGACATTCATTCAAAATCACATCACAAAGATTACACACCACAATCAAGTCAGGTTCATCCCAGGGATTCAGGACTGGTTCAATATATGAAAAAGAATCCATGTTATTCACCACATAAACAGAACTAAAGACAAAATTCACATGATCTTTCCAATAGTTGCTGAAAAGCATTTGACAAATCCAGCACCGTTCATGGTAAACACTGCAGAGAATTGGAATAGAATAAACATACTTGAATCATAAAGGCAATATAAAAACTCATAGCCAACATCATAATGAATGAGGGAAAACTATGAGAATTACCTTTAAAATCAAGAACAAGACAAGGATACCCACTATCATCATTCCTTTGCAATATAGTACTCAAGACTCTAGCCAGAGAAATATGGCAAGAGAAGGAAATCAAAGGAATACAAATAGGAAAAGAACTGAAACTATCTCTATTTGTAGATGGCATGATTTTATACTTAAAAGACCCAATAAACTCAACCAAAAGACTTTTAGAATTAATTAACAAATTCAGTAAAGTCTATGGACACAAAGCCAATAAAAAAAATAGGAAGTATTTCATATGCCCACTATAAATCCACTGAAAAATAAATCCAGACAACATTTACATTCACAATAACCCCCCAAACAATAAAATATTAGGATTAAATCTAACCAAGGAGGTAAAGGATCTCTACAATGAAAACTGTGAACTTTTAAAGAAATAAGTTTAAGAAGATCTTAGAAATTGAAGGATCTCCCATGCTCTTGGATAGGCAGAATAATTATAATCAAAAAGACTGTCCTACCAAAAGTGACCTACAGATTCAATGCAATCCCCATTAAATTACCATGGTCATTCTTTGCAGATATAGAAAATCAGTACTTAAATTCATTTGGAACAACAACAACGAAAAGCAGAATAGCCAAAATAGTTCTCAGCAATAAGAACCACACAGTAGGCATCACAATACCTTACTTCAAACTACACTACAGAGCCAGAATAATAAAGACAGCAGGGTAATAGCACAAAAACAGGCACATAGACTGAAGGTGCAGAATAGAAGTCTCAGAAACAGATTTACACACTTACAGCCAATTAAATTTTAACAAAGAGATAAAAAATATACATTGGAAAAAAGATAGTCTCTTCAACAAATCATGTTGGTAAAACTGGTTATCCATATGCAGAAAAATGGAAATAAATCCCATATTGTCACCCTACACATGAGTTAATTTAAGGTGGATCAAAGACCTGAAAATTAAACCAGAAATTTTGCACTTATTTGAATAATGCATAGGACCAAAACTCCAACATATAGGGACAGGCAAAAACTTTCTCAACAAGATCCCAAAGGCACAAGAAATTAAAAGGAAGATCAATACATGGGATTGTATTAAACCGAAAAGCTTCTGTGCAGTAAAGGGAACTTTAAAGAACCTCAAGAGAGAGCTGACAGAATGAGAGAAAGTTTTTGCCAGCTACTTCTCTGATAGAGAACTAATATCTAGAATATATAAAGAACTCAAGAAACTCACAGCTAAGAAGACAAATAACTCAATCAAAAACTGGAAAACTGAACTAGATACTTCACAGAAGAAGAAATATGACTGGCTTATAAATGTATGGAAAATGTTAAATATTATTAGCAATCAGAGATGCAAATAAAAACTATACTGAGATTTCACCTAGTCTAATTAGAATTGCAATCATTAAAAACTCAAACATTAGCCAGGCATGGTGGCGCACGCTTGTAATCCCAGCATTCGGGAGGCTGAGACCAGAGGATCCGGGTTCTCGGCCAGCCTCAGCTACCTAGTGAGGCACTCCTCAACTTAGTGAGACTTGGTTTCAAAATAAAGAATAAAAAATAGGGCTGAGGGTATAGCTCGGAGGTAGAATGCCCCTGAGTTCAATCCCCAGTACCACACACACACACACACACACACACACACACAAAAAAAAAAAAAAAACTCAAACATTAATAAGTGCTGGTGAGGATGTGGAGAAGTAGGACCTCTGATACACTGTGGGATTGCATATAACTACAACCCCTTTTGAAAACAGTGTGGAGTATCTTCAAAAGAATGGGAATGAACCTACCATATGACCCAGCTCTACCACTCCTAGGTATTGACTCTGAAGAATTGAAACCAGACGACCATAGTAATGCATGCATATCTATGTTTATACTTGCACAATGGAACTATGGACCTAGCCTAGATGTCCATCAACAGATGAATGGATTACAGAATTATGGGATATATGCACAATGGAATTCTACTCAGCCATAAAGAACAAAATTATGTCATTTGCAGGGAAATGAATGGAAGTAGATAATATTATGCTAAGTGAGATTATTCAGTCACAAAAAGCAAAAAGTCAGATGTTCTCTCTCATATGTGTGAGCTAGGAATAAATTGGGACACAGGAGGGATGGTAGATAAAGAAGAAGAAACCTTTTGGAGTGAAGGAGCTGATGTAACTGAGGGAGTTAGGAATGGGGAGGAAGACTGGAAGAGGAAAACACCTCAATGGTCATGATGTACATACACAAATTTACCAATGCTAATCCCTGTGTTGAGCAAGGGAAGGTGGAGAAGGGAGGATTGGGTGGGGCATGAGGGAGAGCTAAAAAGTACTGTGTGCATGCATATCTCTATCACCCTGAACTTCATCAAAATGTATGATTACAATGTACCAATAAAAAGCTAAAACAAAAGGAGGACAATATTAATATGAATAGAAACCAGGGCAAAAAATGAGTAGAGACAAATGAAGATATTATATAATATACAGAAAATCTGTCTATTGTTATATGAATAGTCCAGAGATGTACCCACTGTATGGGCCACCATGTTGCTTACTTTCTCAAAGATAGGATAGGGTAATTAGTGCAACGTCTACCAGTACTAAAGTCAAATTTTATATATCCAATCACTTTAAAATACAGTCAAAATAAACATATTGATAACCATTTTGAGTCTATCTACTTTGCAAACACTGTTGAATTGTATCCAGTATCTACAAACTATAGGCAGGATAAACTTTGTAACTATGAAAGACCTCAAACCATTGTTGTCATTTGGCCCAGAGATTCCTCATCTCCAATTTCCTCTTCTCTTCTGAAAATCCCTTTGGACTTCCATAGGGTGGCTTCACATTGTTATCTTGGAGGATCTCTTGCTCAATGCTGCCCAAGCAGTGTCTAATAAATTTTGCTTTGTATGAGTGCTTTCAATGATTCCTGATTTTAAAAGGAATTCTCTCAGTTTTTACCCACTCAATATGATGTTGGGTTTGGGTTTATTGTATATTGTCTTTATGATATTGAGGTAAATTCCTCCTATTCTGATTTTCTACAATGTTTTTAACATGAATGGGTTTGGGATTTTGTCAAATGCTTTTTCAGCATATATTGAGATGATCATGTGATTTTTGTCTTTAGTTCTATTATATAGTGAATAACATATTGATTTGCTTATGTTGAACCAGCATTGCAACCCTTGAATGAAATCAGCTTGGTGATGGTGTACAATTTTCTTGATATGGTTTTGAGTGTAAAACGCTAGTATTTTGTTTAGAATTTTTGCATCTATGTTCATTAAGGATATTGGTCTGTAATTTTATTTTCTTGGGAGATCTTTATTTTGTTTTGGTATTAAATTGCTACTGGCTTCACAAAAGAAGTTTGTAAGAATGCCATCTCTTTATAGTTCACAGAATAAATTGTGAAGAACTGGATATAGTTCTTCTGCAAATGTCTTGAAGAATTCAGCTGAAAATATATCTGGACTTGGGATTTTCTTTAATGGGAGGATCTTTCTATCTCTCTGCCTGCTATTGGTCAGTTTAGATTTTTCTGTATCATCTGGATTCCATCTATGTAGGTTGTATACATATAGAAATCTGTTGATTTCTTCTATATTTTTTATTTATTGGAGCATAAATTTTCAAAATTGTTTCTGAAGATCCTCTGAATTTTCCCAGTGTCTGTGATATGTTGTCTCTTTTCTTACTTATGATTTTTTTTTACAACTTGGAAATAAATTTAATTCCTTTTTTTAAATCAAGAGTCAGAAAACCCTAGCATGATGACCCAATCTAGTCTGACACCTGTTTTTTTGTAATTAAAGTTTTTTTTTTTTTTTTAGCATGGATTTTTATACATTTCTTGGGTACAACAGGGTTAATCACACATTTTTGTTGGATACAAGCTAGTACAGGTAAAGACATCCATGCACATATTTCTCATTAACCCTTCCCCAATTCCCACCCACCCTCCCCCTATCTCCTGGTCAGTTTATTTTAACAATTTGGTTTGATTCTTTCTTTTGGTTAGGTTGGCTAAAGGTCTACCAGTCTTGTTAATCTTTTCAAGGAACCAGCCCTTTTACTTTGTTGATATTTTGTACTGTTTCTGGCTCTTTATTTCATTGATTTCTGCTCAGATTTTAATTATTTTCTGCTGGCTTCAGGATTAGTCTTTTTTTCAAGTTATTTTTTGAGGGCCTTGCGATGTGTCATTATATTATTTATTTGGAGACTTTCTGTCTTTCTTACATAGACACTCAGTGCTATAAATTATCTTCTTAAACTGCCTCCAAAGTGCCCCATAGATTTTGGTATATTGTATGTTTATTTTTATTATTTCTATGACTTTCTATTTCACCTCTTATTTATTTTATGATCCAGTCCTCATTCAAAAGTGTTTCATTCAATCCCCATGCATTTATATAATTCCTTTTGTTATTCCTGTTGTTTATTTCTACTATAATTCCATTATGATCTGAATAGATGAAAGGAAATATGTCACATATTTGAATTTGCTGGTACTTGCTTTGTGGCCCGAAATATGGTCTATTTTGAAAAAAATTCTGTGAGTAGCTGAGAAAAATATGTTCAGTTGTTATTGGTTGAAATATTTTGTGTGTGTCTATTAGAGCCATTCATTTTATACTTTGCTTTAGAACTGAAGTGTCTTTACTTATTTTTTGTCTAGCAGATTGATCCAGTGGTGTGAGAGGTCTGAGAATTGTATCATGAATATTTTGTTTTATAAAGGTGGGTGTGCCCATATTTGGGGCATAAATGTTTACTATCATTATATCTTCTTGTTGGATTGTTACTTTCATTAGTAAAAAGTGACCTGTTTGTCTCTTCAAATAAGTTTCTGCTTAAAATCTGCTTTGTTGGATATGAGAATTGCTACCCCTGCTTGTCATCTTCATTTGTATGGAATATCATTTTCCATCCTTTCACCTTTAGCCTATGAATATGTCTGCCTGCAATGTGAGTTGTGCAAGCAGCATATAGCTGGATTATGTTTTTTAATCCACATTTCCAGTCTATGCCTTTTAATTGGCAGTTTAGACCTTTGGCATTCAATGTTTTAATAGTGAGATTTTTTTAATTAATTGGCACATCGTAATCATACATCTTTGTTAGGTACAAACTGATAAAGGCATATAGGCACACATTTCTCATTTAACTCCTTCCTCAATTGTGGCGATACCTTAACCAGTTTGCGCTTGGAGCAAGGCTCAGCCTGCTAAATAAGGGACGTGTGACATTTCTCGCTTTACATTATTTTATTCTGGAAATTTGGGCTTTGCTTCCACATTAAAAAAGGTTTTCTAAGAGGCTCAGGATGCTGTCATCACGAGAAAAAAGGCCTAGGCCTGGCTCAGAGGTATCCATTAACTCTACAAATACCAGCAGCTGAGTCAAGAGAACTTAGGTTTCTTATCATAAGACAGAAGGAAGCTTTTAGACAAGAAAGCTTGCTAAACTTTCCACTTAAAAACTTATTAACTATCTACCTTTAGCTGCCTGAGCAAGTAGGAAAGATTTATCTAATGAATAGTTCCTCTTCACTTTTAACCTTTACCCCCTGCTCTTCCTTTGCTTTGCCTGCTCTCTACTAAAAGAACAATTCATTTACACTTTTGTATTTTTTCCGCTGCCCCCCTAATCTTAGCAAACACTACAGGAAGTAGCCTTTCCAGTTTAAGATGTACCCACTTAACTCCAGGAAAAACAAGGCTGTAAAAATTCCTTTTTTTGTATACCTTGTTGTAATGAGCATAAATGTCACTCATGAGATGAATTAAAACAGATGCGTCTTAACATACATGGTGTGTAAGCGTACTCTCACTCGCTCTCAACCTCGTCTCGATCCCCACCTAACGAGGGACCCCCCAGGTTCTACCGCTTCTTTGAGGGCTGGCCCCCGGCACCCAATTCCTACCCCACTCCCCCGCCCTCCCTCCTTCTCAAGTTCAGTTTAGTGATTGATTTTGATATATTTGTGAAAGTATATCATGTGCATTAGGGTGGCCCCCCATCCATCACCTTCAGTTAAGTCAACTTCTTTGCTTATCTAGGGTTTCTTCCTTTTCATATGCAGTCCCTCTTATGCCCCATCTTCTCCCTAGCATCTGCATATTAGGGAGAACATATTCTTTTTTACTCTTTGTGACTGACTAATCTCACTTAACATAATGTTTTCCAGTTGCATCCATTTCCCTGAAAATGACATGATTTTGTTCTTCTTTATGGCTGAGTAAAATTCCATTGTTTACTTTGTGTTTTATTTCTTTAAGTATTTCCTCTAGTTCTGGCTTGGTAGTCTTGAATTATTTTACTTTATGCTTCTCTTGGAAGGTTTTTGTGTGTGTGTGTGTGTGGTACTGGGGATTGAACTCAGAGGCATTCTGCCTCCGAGCTATATGCCCAGCCCTATTTTTTACTCTTTATTTTGAAACAGGGTCTCACTAAGTTGCAGAGTGCTTCATTAGGTAGCTGAGGCTGGCCATGAACATGGATCCTCTGGTCTCAGCCTCCCAAATGCTGGGATTACAAGAGTGTGCCACCATGCCTGACTCTCTGTCAATTTTGAAAGATATTGTTATTGCATACAGCTGTCATGGATGAAAGTTGCTTTCTTTCAGGGTTTAGAATACATCATACCAGGCCCTACTGGCTTTGATGATTTGGATTGAGAAGTCCAGAGTGATTTTTATTGTTTTTCCCCTGAATGTCAACCATTCTTTTGTTCTCAATGAATTTAAGATTCTCTCTTTTACATCTATGATAGTCATTTTGATTATTATGTGGGGTAGAGAACTTTTTGATCTTGTCTTATTGGGTTCTGAATGTCTCCTGAACCTGGATATACATCTTGTTTCACATATATGGACCATTCTCTGATATTATTTCTCTGAAAAGGTTTCTAATGCCCTGGGTTGGTGTTTCTAGACCTTCTTCAATATCTATTATCCTTAAGTTAGGTTGTCTCATATTACCCTTTATTACTTGAATATTCTGGTCATATTGTTGTATTGTCTTTTCTACATTGTTGGCTGTGTGATCACTTTTGAATGAGCTGTCTTCCAAGAGTGAGACTCTATTTTCTATGTGGTCTAGTCTGCCAGAGGTGGTTACTATTGATTTGTTTATTTCATTTATTGTTTTATTTATTTTGATCAAAGCTACTTTTTGGTTCTTATTTAGAGCTTCAATTTCTGTATTGAAATGTTCTTTCATATCCTATGCAGTTTATTTGATTTTATGTCTTTGTCTTCTGATCCTATTGAAAATCAAAATTCTGAATTTTCCTATCATTTTCTGCAGATCAGTATTGTTGATCTCCCTTGTTGTTGAGTTGTGGGATTTTATTGTTTCCTCATTGTTCTTCATGCTAATATTTTAAGAATTCTCCAGTTTGCATCTCTGTTGTCTTGGCATCCTCTTCCTCTTTGGGAGCCCTATGTCTATTTGTTGTTCCTAAAGCCTATGCCTGGGGTATATATTTGCCTTAATGAATCTCTCTCATATAATCACACATTTGAGCTAGTCTCTAAGAACCTTTTTAATAGAATATACTTCTTAGTCATTGTAGGCAAGCAGAAATCTCTTGGCTATAGGCATCCATGCTTACTGGGTTCAAATTCATTATGGCTAGAGACTATAATGTTCTACTCAGAGCCTGCAGCCTAATGGCTGAGATTTAATGACCCATGGATACCACCAGTGCTCTGCTGATTGCAAACACATGAAATACTGGACCACTGGCATCCAACCTCTGTGATCACTGGGCACAAACTCAGCAGGGACAGAGATTATGATGTTCTGAGCTTGTGACTTGGCTGCCTGAGCATTGATGGTGCAGGGACACTACCACTGATATAATATTTGTGCTCATCAGGCCCAAATTCTATAACCAAGAGTGTTGTAATCCCACCCTGCATAGGGCTGTTTGATTCAAAATGCCTTAGAGACACTGTTGCTGCTTTGCTAATTCATGCTTCTGTGGTATTCATATGTAGCCCTTGCCCCCACCTCCACAAGGTGCAAATTCACAGACCTGCTTGTTTTATCCATTGTCACACAAGTCACACAAGAATTGTCATACAAGAATTGGTCATGCAATTCAACTTTTTGATTTTTCACACACACACAAATAAAAGCCTAGAAGTTGAATATTGACTTACATAAGGTCACTGAGCTAATGGCAGGACTGGTGCTGGTATGTGAGAATCGAGACATGGAGTGATCAAAGGCCAAACTTGGTTTTGTATTCTAAAAGTGTCATCAACTGGACCTTTGGTTTTAGATTATTTGCGAAAGCTTTTGTAGAGCCTCATTTTTCTCATGACAATAAGTCACCTCTTTCACAGGGTGAAAGACTTAACATATATCAAATCCTTAGTGCCTAATGTAAAATATGATATACCTTCACATATATGTGATGAAGATATCTCCATAAGACTTTTCAACATCTCATTAAGTATATTTCTCTAATTTAAGGAAAGTAGTCCCAATAGGATCTTTCTTGCAAATGCTACTCTGTTTCATGTGACACACTGTATACAAAAGCGAATTTGCAAATCTGGATACAACTTTTTGATGTAGGGAACAGTGAGTGAATGAGTGGAATGTACCCATAGATCAACAGGACACAGGGAGAGAAAATCACTTCTGATTTGTTTTGGCATAAGTTCGCTATGGTAAGTGGTGATAAAAAAAAATCAAAATGTCTCTTGGGAGGTAAAAAAAATACTATATTAAAAAAGGCAAATTGTGTGGGCCTGGTGGCACATGCTTGTAATCCCACTACTTGGGAGGCTGAGACCAGAGGATCTGGGTTCTCGGCCAGACTCAGCTACTTAGTGAGGCCCTCCATAACTTAGTGAGACCTTGTTTCAAAATAAAGAATAAAAAATAGGGCTGGGGGTGTAGCTTGGAGGTAGAATGCCCCTGGGTTCAATTCCCAGTATAAAAAAAGGCAAGTTGTATTATTTAGCTCAGGTTGGCCTTTTTTCTGTGGAGACCAATATATATCCCAAAGTTAGAAATTATGAAGACCTAGCCGGGCATGATGATGCACACTTGTATTCCCAGCATTTGGGAGGCTGAGACCAGAGGATCCAGGTTCGTGGCCAGCCTCAGATACCTAGTGAGGCACTACAAAACTTAGTGAGACTCTATTTCAAAATAAAGAATAAAAAATAGGGCTGGGGGTAAAGCTCGGAGGTAGAGAGCCCTTGGGTTCCATCTCCAGTACCACAAAAAAAAAAAAAAAAAGAAAGAAAGAAGAAGAAATTATGAAGCCTTTGTGGACCAGTAGCAAACAAAGTTATGTCTTCTGCACTAAAGGTAATCTGTAATCTTATTATCCCTGAGTGCCAAAGGAATATTAGAGCATAACCCATATTTTTTTTCATAAAATGGCACTAGTAGTATTAGTAATGGGAATGGGAAAGTGCAAGTATGTTCAAAATCAATAAAGACAGAAGAATCAAGTGATGTAAAATAACATATGAATACTCCTTATGATCCAGAATAATGCATATGCTATCATTAGTTTTCATAGCCACCCAGTGAAATCAGATTCATTTTATAGATGAAGAAACTGAAGCTTAGATTCAAAAAACAACTGTCTTTAAAAATACACCTTAGAAACACAGTCCTTTTCTTTCTACCACATCATGCAACTAAGATTGTGTTCCTCTACTTTTAGTTTTGTATGAGACTAAATTATACCCAAATGATCTTTATTTTTATTCCACCCTTTCGATAGTAGAATTCTGTTACCCCAAAATTAGCTTTGTCCTCATCATTTGCTTTCAAAAACTATCATCCTGTATTAAGCTGTGGATCATTTGTGGTGAATCAAAGCTTAAAAGATTACTCATTGCTAATTAAATAGCCTGATTCTGTCCACTGAAGCTAATGCATTAAAGTATTTAATGTTTGTTTGGCAAACTGCTTTACTAAATGGTTCTTTGACTTTTATTGGTAATAAACATTAAGCATTTATGGCCTGTAAAAGCAGCTTCCCATCCAGCTTATGCTGTTACTATTTACAGTTTGTTAATGGAATACCATTAACTTTCTTCAAATCAAAAGTTGTTTTTGTTCTCCTCTTTAACTTTTATTGTATGGCACAAAGAATAATACACTAAAATTTGAATGAGCTATGCTTTTACTGCTAGCTTTTTAAAAGCAAATACTTTGAAACCCAAGCACACTTTAGGATTCAATGACAGGGCTCCAGATTAGACATAGATCTAATTCCCTTTTTTCTTCTTCTTCTTTTTTTTTGGTACTGGGGATTGAACTCAGGGGCATTCTACCTCTAAGCTATACCCCCAGCCCTATTTTTAATTCTTTATTTTGAAACAAGGTATCATTAATTTGCGGAGGGCCTCACTAGGTAGCTGAGGTTGGCCATCAACCTGAATCCTCCAGTCTCAGCCTCCCAGATGCTGGGATTACAAGCATGTGCCACCATCCCTGGCTCTCTTTCTTCACCTCACCCATTGTTCTAGCTACACTGTGGTCTCACTTGGATACATCCAAGTTTCTGCATTAATAATGAAGTCAAAGAATTCTGACTTTCTCACTTTTAACTGTAGTTTGACACTTCTTGGTCTGAATTTTTAACCCTCCTGAATACACATTCATTTTTAATTAATATGTGTTACCTGTACACATTAATGGGGTTAAGGTTTCTTAAAATTCTGATTAACCTTTATCTTTACATTGAGCTCTGCCAGGTAGAAAGTGTGGGGGAAGAGTTTAGGCCTCTTGAGCAGAATTGCGACTAAATTAAAGGGTCTGAGAATGCCCTCTTGAAATATGCTTAGTCAAGTCTATTAATTATTTTTATTATTTTTAATTTATACCCAGCATGTTTTAATATTTCCTTTTGGTTTCAAAAATGTGTATTCTTCAGACCACTGAATATAATCAAAATGAAAAAAAGAAGATAATTGCCAAAATGACTAAGCAGGTCCTTATTTCAGGTTAGCTGGGTTCCTAGTCACTCAATAGGCAGTGGCATCTGGGGATGTCTAATCTTTCAAGGAAGACAACTTAAACATAATTTCCAAATGAAAGAAAGCACAGTCCCTAATGTATTATGTCAGTGCTCAAAGAGAATATAAAAGATCTGTGAAACCAAATGCCTTGTTCCATAATTGAGTTAATTCTATACTTTTGAGAAGACAGATACACATTTGAAAACCTGGTTTTATTTTTGTTTATATTATAAATTTCTGGAGGATCATTTACTTAACAGAAATATTTTAGTCTCAAATTCACTTGTATCTTCTAAAAATATTTCAATAGTTGCTACCATTGATACTGAGAATGAATTAACTGTATTGATAACAGTGAAGGGACAATTTACACTGGGAATAACAACTACATGACTAGGTATTTGAAAATATCTCTGTCTGGCTTGTAATCCCAGCATTCGGGAGGCTGAGACCTGAGGATCCAGGTTCGCGGCCAGCCTCAGCTACCTAGTGAGACACTCCGCAACTTAGTGAGACTCGGTTTCAAAATAAAGAATAAAAAATAGGGCTGGGGGTCTAGCTCAGAGGTAGAATGCCCCTGAGTTCAATCCCTAGTACCGCAAAAAAAAAAAAAAAAGAAAATATCTCTGTCTGTTTTATGCTACTCATTTGATAGTTAAAATGGAACAAAGATGTTCAGATTTGGAAAAGAAAAATCATATGTATTATTAAACACAATTTTGTTTGGCAAGGAGGCTGTTTTTGCAGCCTCTAGGCATTTGGACATAAATCATAGGTGTCCTGGGTGTTGTGTTTGTCTTGCTTTAAATACACGTTAGGAATTAACAAAAACAGTTTTATAGTTTTCAATTTACATGACAAATACTTCTGAGTTAGTCATTTATAGTATTTTATCAATCAAAAATAAAGTTAAATATATATCAAGAAATAAAACATGTGGGTTGCTTCATTTAATTTTATTTTGCTATTAAAATGATAAAATAAACCTTGCCTTTTTATCTTTATATTTCATGTTGGCATTCAAAAAGTGTTCAATTTATGGTGTTTGAATTAGGAATGCTCAACTTCTATGGCTATTATTCCCATTTTACATATGGGAAACATATGGTTAATGACCTTCCAAACTCATAACTAGTACATGACAGTGCTGAGAATTCAACTTATGCAAGTTGCTTCCAAGGTACAGTGTGTTCTCTGATCCATAACTTTCTACTATAAAAAATTAGCAAATACATGTAAGTCAAATATTTTAAAATCATTTATTTCTGCCATTGTTAGTATTTTTATTTTCCCATATGAGTGCTACTTTAATAGCACAGTAATATACATTCAGGTTTGTAGGCAAGTTTGTGTGTGTATGTGTGTGTATGTGTGTGTGTGTGTGTGTGTGCGCGTGTGTGTGTGTATATGTGTTGCTGTGGATTGAACTCAGGAGCATTCTACCTCTGAGCCACACTCCCAGCCTGATTTTATTTTTACTTTGGAACAGGGTCTTGCTAAGATGCTGAGGGTATGGCTAAATTGCTAAGGCTGGTCTCAAATTTACAATCCTCCTATCTCAGCCTCACAAGTATTGGAATTATAGATGTGTGCCACCACTCCTTGCTTGTAGCCAATCTTTACTAAATATATCATGAACAGCTTGCCAGTACATATACAGATATATACCATGATTTGCAATGATTATGTAGTATTAATTATTTGGATTATGAGTTACACTTATAATGCAGTTTTCCATTTTCATTATTCTATTCAAATTTGTGATAAAATCATTGTATGGTATATGGCTAAATATCTATGCATAACTGTGATATGCATAATATCATTGAGATATTTTATGTGTATTCTTTGAAAGTTTTAGGTACATAGAGTCCAAATATGAACTATTTTGGTTATTATCAGTATTCATGTTTAAAGATTCAAATGCAGAATGTTGATTTTAATGTGTTTTATTCTGATCTCCTTTACTAGCATTGCAATGTATTCCACTGACAACTACTTTTTTTAATTGGAGCTTTGTAATCATACATCTAAATGAAGTACAATATAGTAAAGGCATACATACACATATCACTCATTTAACCCTTCCCCAATTCCTACCCCATTCCCTCTCCCATCCTTCTCACGTTCATCTTAGTGATTGAATTTGATATGTTTGTGAATGTACATCATGTGCATAAGAGTGTTTCCTTCTTTCACCTTACCATCTCCCTCAATTAGCTTGCCTTCTTTACTCATCCACGGTTTCTCCTTCTTTGTCTAAAGTTCTATGACCCACTTTCTCCCTAGCTTTGGCATATTAGGGAGAACATCAGATTTTTTACTTTTTGTGACTGACTAATCTCACTTGTTCATGGTGTATAATTGACTGACTTGTTCAGAGTATATAATTTTCTTGATGTCATTTTGAATGTACATTGCTAGTATTTTGTTTAGCAGTTTTGAGTCTAAGTACATCAATGATATAGACCTGTAGTTTTCTTTTCTTGAGCTCTCTTTATTTAGTTTTGTTATTAATGTGATGTTGGCCTCATAGAAAGTATTTGGTAGAGTCCTATTTATTTTTCTTTTATGAATTAGATTGAGGAGTATTAGAATTAGCTCTTCTATAAAGATTTTATAAAATTCACCTGGGAAATCATCTGGTCCTGAGCTTTTGCTTGATAGTAGACACTTTATTGTTGCTTCAATAACTTTTATTGCTATTGGTTACTTTAAATTTTCTATGTATTCTTCATTTAATTTAGGAAGGTCGTGTATGTCTAGAAATTGGTTTGTTCCTTCTAGGTTTTCCATTTTATTGGAGTATAATTTTTCAAAGTAGTTTCTGATGATCATCTGGATTTCCATGCTGTCAGTGATAGTATCACCTTTTTCATCTCTTAATTTAGTAATTTGGGTTGATTATCTCTTTTGCTTAAGTTGGCTAGTAGTTTATCTATCTTATTCATTTTTTCAAGAAATCAGCTTTTGGTTTTGTTGATTTTTTGTATTGTTTTTTCATTCTCTACTTCATTTTTCTGCTCTGATTTTAATAATTTCCTGTCTTCTACTGGCTTTGTGGTTCTACTGTTCCTGTTTTTCAAGGGCTTGAGGTGTGTCATTAGGTTATTTATTGGGTGATTTTCTGTTCTTCTTATGTGAGCACTCAGTGCTATGAATTTTCCTCTAAATAATGCCTTCTAAGTGTCCCAGAGGTTTTGATATGTTGCATCTTTATTTTCATTTCTAGGAATTTCTTAACTTCTCCCCTTAATTCTTCTATGACCCATTCTGTGTTGCCAATTTATGTATTTTTATTGGGGTGTTGAGACCATTTATATTCAGAATTATTAATGAGAGATGATTTTTTATTTCTATCATTTTGAGTTTTAACTTCTGTTTGAGGTAGTGTTTGTTATTCTTCGTTTAGTTGTTAGTTTGATAGAAATCATTGTTTCTCTGGTTCTGGCATTTATTTATTAATTCTTTGTGATTAATCTCTTTCAGTATTTTCTCTAGTGCTGATTTGGTAGTCATAAATTCTTTCAGCTTGTTTGTCATGGAAGGTTTTTATTTCTCCATCGAATTTCAGAGATGTTTTTTCCAGGTATAATAGGAAATTGTTTTCTTTCAGAGTTTGGAAAATGTTGCTCCTAGTCCTCTTGGCTTTCATGATGTGGTTTGAGAAGTCTGGGTGATTTTAGTATTTTGCCTCTGAATGTCACTTGGTCTTTTACTTTCTTTGCCTTTAAAATTCTCTCCTTGTCCTCTGCATTAGTTGGTTTGATTATTATATGGCATGGTGGACCTTTTCTCTGATCTTGTCTAGTTGGAGTTTTATATGTTTCCTGTACCTGTGTGTTGACCTCATTTTATATTTGGAAAATTTTCTGATACTACTTCTCTGAAAAGATTAGTGATTTCTATGGTTTCAACTTCTATTACCTCTTCTATGCCTATTACTTAGTTTGGCTGTTTTAAAATTGCCCCAGATCTCTTCAATGTGCAATTCATGCTGTTGAATTTTTTTTTCAATTACATACAATGCATTCATTTTTGGAGTGGTCATTTTCTATGAGTAAGATTCTATTTTCCATGTGGTCTAAGCTACTGTTTATAGTTTTTATTGATGCCTTAAATTCCATTATTGCATTCTTCACTTCCTTCATGACTTCTTTTTTATTCCTGTTCATGATGTCAGATTCTCTATTTGTTCCTTCATTTCTTTCAGGCTTTCTCTGAATTCTTTTCAGAAATCCTGTATCATTTCCCCCACTAATATTCTAAATTTTCCTTCTGCAATTCCTTGTTGGTGGGTTCTGTTATTATGGAGTTGTGGGATCTCATTGCTTCCTTGCTATTCTTCCTTCTCATGATTTCCAGTTTCTTTAGTTTATATCTTTGTTGCTTTTGATAGTTTTCTCTCACTCTGTGGGTTTTCTATGTCTATTTTTTTTCTCTTTACAGTATCTTATTCTGGAGGTAGATATTTATCAGTAGGTATGCCTTACAATTCAATATCCTCTACTATATGAATATTCTTAGCTCTCTGTTTTATATTTATCACTTTTTAATACCAACCTTGAAAACTGTCTCCTGTATATCCCCACTGTTATTCTGCCTGAAGGTTGTCAGTATTGAGCTGTGGTTACTCTCGGGCTCCTTCTACCTGTTCTAATGGTGACATTGATGGATTCCAGATGTTAAGGTCTGGGAACCTGTCTGCTACCTCTATTATAGGGAGTTGGCCCAGTGGTATTTGCAGAATAGTCTGTGTCCTATGCATTTTTAAAGTTCAATGTGCCATCTGTCGGGCAGTTCCTTCTGTCAGCTATGGTTAGTTTGTCCTTATTGTCTGGCAGTCCTTTCTGGTGGTTCACCTTTCTGGTCCAATCTCAGCAGTAGAGATTTAGAGGTGTCATATGGTATATACAAGGGCAAGTTTTGTTGTATTCAATGTTTTTGTTTGTTTATTTTACAGTACTGGGGATGGAACTCATGGGCAATCTACCTCCAAGCTTTATCCCCAGTCCAATTTTTTTCTTTATTTTGAAACAAGGTCTCACTAAGTAGCTGAGTCTGGCTGAGAACCTGTGATACTCCTGTCTCAGCCTCCCAAGTACTGGGATTACCAAGCATGCTCCACCATGCCCGGCTGTTGTATTCAATGTTGAAGGTAGAGTTAGGAAGTAGGAGCTAGAGTAATGGATGCATGGATAGGGTAAAGTAGAGGATAGGATCAAGTAGAATGAGAGTTTGAGTGTAAAGTGTAACATATAGTAGAGATTAGACTTAGTAAATATATATGAGGAGTCTAGTAGTCAGTATCGAGTACCTAGGTATACTAAGACAAAAAGGATTTAATACAAGACAAATAAAAGAAAAGGAAAGAGAATATAAAAAGGGACAGAGGGAAGAGTAGATAGGAAAGAGGGAAGAAGCATGTAAAAGAGATGGGGAGAGAGCAAACAAACAAATGCAAAAAATAATTAAATAAAAAACACAAACAAACAAAACCCTGCAAATATATGAGTACAGAGCAGACTTGGTTTCTGCAGTCCTCCTGGGTTGGCTTGGATACTTTCAGCCATTTAATATCTATTCACTACAGTAGGTTCTTGAGCATGTTCCAAGCATTCTCATTTGCTCAGTTTCCTATAGCACTGATGTCAGTTTCCAGCCCCACGTTTTGTCTCCTGTGATGATTGGGGCCCTGGCCTAGTGTCTTTCTTTGTGCAGGCACTGAGTGCTGCTGGTTGCTTCTCCTACTGCAAGCCTGGGTTTCAGAGCTTTCCTCAGGGCCTGTCCCTGTGTCTCTATCTATGCAAGTGGTTGGTGTCACTGGCGCTGGATCTAGTGTAATCACAGGTGTCCATGCTTTCCATAGACCCTAGACCTGCATTTCTCTCTCTCCTTCTCTCTCTCTCTCTCTCTCTCTCTCTCTCTCTCTCTCTCTCTCATCTATGAATGTGGCAGATGTTCTGTGTAATGATGGGGCTCTGCATTTTCCACAAAGAGGACTGGGTTGGTTTGATTTCTCCCCAGATGCCACAACTGGGTGTCCTTTGGCAATCTCTGAAGGCCCTGAAAGGATGCTGTGCCCTGCAGACTATAAGCCTCTCATTTTCCTCTGCTGTGTCCAATTGCAGTCACCACCCCAACTTCCACAGGAGTGAGCTGCAAAGTCTTAGATCCCCTGAGACTCTTGGTACATAAGTTCCTGTGGCCACATTGAGTAGACTTCAATTGCAGCAGGTAGTTAACTTAAGGTGGAGTGCTGCTCTTGAGGTCTGAAAGGAGAGGTGAGCTTAGCTGCTGCTGCTGCCTGTTCTAACTGGGCATCCAAACTGTTGGATCACTTTGGAGTATGGAGCAAGGTTCTGACTGCTTACAAAATTGATGAACTTCAGCTGCTTACTTCATATCAAGTTGTTGGCTTCTTTACTGGAGGTCTCTAGAAGCCACAGTGCTAGTGACCCACGTGCAGTCAGGTCAAGATGGAACTGCTGTCTGCTGCTAGGGCCATTCTCCAGGTGAGGCATGTGGTGCAATTTTCTGTCCTCTGTTCTGTTTTCTGGCTTTTGTTCCACTGGGGTTCAACTTTTTGTTATTTTGTTCAATTTTTCACTGTCTTCATGGTGATTGAACTCTGAGTCTCAGAACAACTGATATGTGATGTTTTCCTCAGTTGCCTTCTTGCCCCTCCCCCCACTGAATACTACTTTATTATAATAAATTAACTTTGACTATTTCACTATTCCTTACTTACTAGGGGACAAAAAAATAAGATGTAGTCATATAATATATACATTGTCCACGTAATGCTCACCAATATTTTATGTGAATTAGATTTACTTTAATGTGTGTTTAATTTTGCTGAAATAAAATTATTTTGCATATTATTCCCTATATTTTGATATTCTCTCAACAGTCACTGATCATTACTTGTTTCAACATATATAGTGAAACTTGATATTTATGGCTGATTCTACTGTATACATAAAAATTCAATTAATGTAATCTGAGAAATATATAAAATTTCCTATTAAAAACTTGTTTGAATTTTATTTTTAGAATATTAGCAGATGCACACAATTTTCTACTAGCTCAAAATGCTATTAAAATTAGAAAAATAAACATATTTATAATTTTTCAAAGCATATAGAAAGATTATTAAAAGTGAACAAGAAAGGGGCATGATGACACATGCATATAATCCCAATTCTTTGGAAGCTGAAGCAGAAGAATCATAAATTCAAGGACAGCCTTGGCAGCTTAGTAACACCCTGCCTCGAAGTAAAAAATAAAGAGGCTGGAGATGTAGCTCAGTGGCAGAACACTTGCTTAAAACACGTGAAGCCCTGGGTTCAATCCCCAGTATACAGAAAAAGTAAACAAGAAATTTTCAACAATGTATGAAAAATAAAAAGTGAATGGGTTCTGGTTAATTAAAATATCAGACCAAGAAACTCATAGCCTTATAAGTCTATAAAAAAGATACCTCAGATTATGAATTTTTTTCTGACGAAGCTTTTGAAAACAATGAAATTTATAGCCTATAAATATATTGAGCAGGAAAAGATTGTTGTTGAAATTGTTTTCCATGTTTAGAAAAAGGACTACATTCATAACATCTGATCAGTCAAGTCCTACACTGCTCCCCATTTTTCATTTGTGTGCAATACTGGTGCTTGAACCCATGAGTTATTTATCACTGAGCCACACTCCAAGCCCTTTTTATTTATTTATTTTTATACTGTGACTGACTAAGTTGCCTAGGCTAGCTTTGAATTTGTGATATGCCTGCTTCGATTTCCCAGGCCATTGGTATTATAGATATGCCCCACCAGACCCAGATGTTCCCCAATTATAATGAGAAGATAAGTATTTTACTGACTAAAACCAACAGATATTTTCTAAACAAAATGAAAATGGGGAGGTAGGATAGGGATCAGTGATAGAGTATATGCTTAGCATGTGCAATGCTCTGTGCCCCAGCACCAAAATAACAAAAGGGAAAGGGACTATAAGCATGATGTATATTCTTAGTAAAAGTACCATGTAGCAGAGAAAGCTAAGCATTATCTGTCATAATTTTGAGTCTCAGGGATAGCATAAATAAAATAAGATGTTAAATGGCAAACTCTGGGATTATTTAGGCTAAAAGTAAAACAAAGCAACAAGAAGATTTTATATGCAAAAGACAGGCTACCTTCATACCCTCCCAGGACCACACAACCCATCTTTCTCCATAATCACTAGATTTGGGATACAGTAGTCTGGATATTCCATTTATCAACAGGTAAACAAATATTACTTGTATAAAGATATTTCACTAGGTTTATGTTTCTGGAAATATAAAAGACTATATTCATTGAGGAAACCTCATGAGATAGAACATTTTTTAATGTTGGACAAATTGTTATTTAATTTATTTATTTCTAATACTTTTAGTGATGCACTGTAGTCTCACATCAAAATTTAGTTCAGAGCCATAGTGCATGTAAATTCACAGAGTACTTGGTGAATTTTCCCCAGGCTCCCTCCTTCCCCATACATTATATTGAGATTGGCATTGGTATTCTCACATATGTACATAATGTCAGTAGAAGTGGTTCCATATTAATTCTCCCTGCACCCTCCATCCTCCCCAAGACAACCTCTCTCACTCTACTGGTGTTTCTCCTCCATTATCTAATGTCCCTACTCTTGTATTCCAATTATTCCCTAGCTTCTGTATGTGAGAGAAAACCTATGACCCTTCACTTTCTGTGACTGGCTAATCTCACTTAACATAATGTTCTCCAGATCCATCTTTTTCTTTTTTTTTTTTTTGCAAATGATATAATTTGGTTTTCCTTAATTGATGAGTAGAATTTCATTGTGTGTATATCCCAAAATTTTGCAGTTCATTCGTCTGTTGTTGGAAACCTGGGTGGGTTCCATAATCTGGCTATTATGAATTGTGCTTCTATAAATATGCATATGAATGAGCCACTATAATACTCCTGGATAAATTATTTAAAATACGTCTAAAGCATTCCTGCATTCTTAATTCTTCAAACCCATTTGTTCATCTTCAAAGCTGGCATTGCTGAGCCTGTTCCCTCTCATACTACCTTTTCCCTAGATTTTTGTCTTATGCCTCACTCTTCTCTGTATAAGGATTCTTTTTTATACATTCTCATACATCTTAATGAGGTACAAGCTGGTAGAGGCATACATGTACACAGCACTCATTTATCCCTTCCCCAATTCCCACCACATCCCCTCCCCTCGTTCTTATGTTAGGCTTAGTAACTGATTTTAATATGTTTGTGAATTTACATCATGTGCATTAGGGTGTTTCCCTCTCATCACCTTCAGTTAAGTCACCTTCTTTGCTCATCTAAGGTTTCTCCTTCTTCATTTAGAGACCCTCCTATGAAGCACTTTCTCCCTAGCTTCCACATATTAGGGAGAGCATCCAATTTCTTACCTTTTGTGACTGACTAATCTCACTTATATTGTTTCACAGTTCCATCCATTTCTCTGCAAATGACATGATTTTCTTCTTTATGGCTGAGTAAAATTCCATTTGTACATGTCCCACAATTTTGTAATCTGTTCATCTGTTGATGGACATCTTGGCTGCTTCCATAGTTTGGCAACTGTGAATTGTGCATCTATAAACATGCATAGATCTGATAGTTTGGTTTCCATGCTTTTGGGTAGACCCAGAAGTGGTATTGTTGGATCATATGCTAGGTTCCTTCACATTCGTCTGAGGATCCTTCATACTGTTTTCAAAAGTGGTTGCACTAATCTTCAATCCCACCAACAATGTACAAGGGTTCCTATTTCTCCATACCATCACCAGCATTTGTTGTTGTTTATGTTTTTGATAATTGCCATTCTGATTGGGGTTAGGTGAAATCTCAAAGTAGTTTTGATTTACATCTCTCTGATTGCTAATGATGTTGAACATTTCCTCATACATTTATTGGCCATTTGTATTTCTTCTTTTGGGATGTGTTTATTTAGAACCGTTGCCCATTTTTTGATTGGGTTATTTGTTTTCTTAGCTGTGAGTTTATTGATTTCTCTGTATATTCCAGATATTAGTCCACTATCAGAAGAGTAGCTGGCAAAAATTTTCTCCCACTCTGTGAGGTCTCTGTTGAGGTTCTTGATAGTTTCCTTTGCTATACAGAAGCTCTTCAGCTTAATGTATTGTAGCTTGGTTTCCATTCTTTTGGGTAGATACACAGAAGTGGTATTGCTGGATCATATGGTAGGTTCATTCCCATTCATCTGAGGATCCTCCATGTAGTTTTCAAAAATATTGAATGCACTACTTTACAATTCCACTAACAATGTATTAGAGTTCTAACTTCTCCACATCCTCACAAGCATTTATTATTGTTTGTGTGTTTTTAATGATTGCCCTTCTAATTGGGGTTTGGTGAAATCTCAGGGTAGTTTTGATTTGCATCTCCCTTACTGCTAATGATGTTGAACAGTTTTCATACATTTATTTCCATTTATATTTCTTCTTTTCTGAATTGTCTATTTAGTTCACTTGCCCATTTTTTGATTCAGTTCGTTTGATTATGTAGGCCCTACTCCCAGAATCCAGGCTAATTTCTCCATTTCAAGGTCAATTGATTAGCAACCTTATTTCTATCTGCAGATTTCATTTTCTTTTGTCATATAAACCTAACATATTCCCAGGTTCCAGGAGTTGGGATATGGAAATTTTTGGGAATCGATTATGCAGCCTACTCCAAGACCAAAAATGAGAAATCATAAACCCAGAAAAGAAAATCAGTTTTTTCAGAAGACTACTTCCCTGAGGGTCTCTGAAAATGTGTGGTAGACTGCCAATTTTGAATTTAATGTCATGTCATACTCGTAATAAGGAATAAATCCCAAATCCAGATTCCTAAAAAGCTTACTAAAAAAAAAAAGAAAAAAACATGACAACCAGAAAATTATTAGATTTAAAACATGTCTCAGGGTAGAAGAGAAAATATTTTTTCTAAAATTTCTTAATCATAAAAAATACTTTTAGTTTGACCTTTAATAATTAAAAGTAGAAAATTTAAATTATTTTCAACATCATTTAGTGTCCAGGAATCTTGTAAGAGGAAGCACAAATATTCTCTAAATGAAGTAATTTTGTTCCAGACCTCAAATTGTTCCTACAAATTTCTAATAATCATTTACTTAAAACAGAATGATACCAACTATATGACACGACAAATGACCAAGAATGAGATTCAGTGTCAATAACCAAACACAAAAATCAGACTTACAGATTAAGGGTTTCTAGAATTGCAAAATTAAAGGATCAGCACTCATATCCCCATAGCAATAATAAAAGACAGAATTGTCAAATACTATAATTTCAAGACTTTGAAAATCTTTCTATGGCATACAACAAATTGAAGGTTATTTATTCAAGGAAAAGTAATGAAGAGCAGGACTTATGGAGAGTCTGTACCGTTTTAACCTTGGGTGTTTCTGATCCTTCTGCCTAACACCAATTTCATCGGTAGAGTAGTTCAAATGGGTACATCAATCTGTGCAAATCCCCAGTTTCTCCACCAAAGAGTGTGACTTGATTTGGAATCAAGCACAATATCTCCACGTGGAAGAAAGCATAATTATTGGAAAAGGCAAATATCACAGCCTTCTTGGGGTTTCAATGCTAGTTGGGGCAAATAATATATAGCAAATTGAGCCAGAAAATTAAGAGAGTTTTAAAGAATAAGACAGATATAGTGGGGCTTGATGAATTCCCATTTTTTGAAGGCTATGAAAATCAGAAAGGACCCTAGTGAGCTACTGATCCTTACCTGAGTACGAGGCCTTGTGAATGCAAAAATTTAAAGCCTGGAGCACACTTATCAAATTTTAAAATGGTTAAAATTTTACAGCATTCTCAATCCCAAAATAAATAATTGCCAAATGGTGTAAGCCACACTAGTTCAAAGTAATTCAGCCCAATTTATAACCAGTTAGAGATGGGTCACTAAAGTATACTAAACTAGGTGGTCCTCCAATGAAGGGAGATTTAAATAAAAATAATAAAATTTATAATACTGTACAAAAGTCATAGGACACATACTATAGAAGAGAGTACCCAGAATCAGTTCAGGCACAGAGCTAAGAAATAAATGCAATAATAAAAATGTCTCAGTGAACAATCACAATCAACAGTTGCTACAATGTATTTTTTTGGTACTGGATATTGAACTTAGGGACATTATATCTCTAATCTAGACTCCCCAGCCTTATTTTATTTTTATTTTGAAACAGTACTGCTGAATTGCTGAGTATCTTGCTAAGTTGCTGAGGCTCATCTCTAACCTATAATCCTTCAGTTTCAGTCTTCCAAGGGTTAGGATTACCCACATGCACCACTGCCACCAGCTATAGTGTATTGTTTGAAATGTTTAGTTTTCAAAAAATAAGAAAGATGGGGTCTTGTTGAGAAAGTTTTTGCCTGTGCCTATGTGTTCAAGTGTTGGGTCTATGCCCTCTTCAAGTAGCTGCAAGGTCACTGGCCTGTCTTACAGGTGTTTGATCCACCTTGAGTTGACTCTTGTGCAGGGTGAGAAAGTGGGGTTTATTTCCAGTTTCCTGCATATAGTTAACCAGTTTTGCCAACACCATTTTTTAAGAGGTTATCTTTTTTCCAGTGTATATTTTTGGCTCCTTTGTCAAAAATCCATTGACTGTAAGCACGTGGGTCTGTTTGTGAATCTTCTATTCTGCTCCATTGGTCTATGTGTCTGTTTTTGTGCCAATACCATGCTGTTTCTATTACTGTGGTTTTGTAGTAGAGTTTGAAGTCAGGTATTGTGATACCTCCTGCATGGTTCTTGTTGCTAAGAACTACATTGGCTATCCTCGGCTTTTTGTTGTCCCAAATGAATTTAAGGACTGATTTTTCTATGTCAATGAGGTGTGACCTTAGTAATTTCATGGGTATTGCATTGAATCTGTAGATCACTTTTGGGAGAATGGCTATTTTTATGATATTTATTCTACCTATCCAAGAACATGGAAGATCTTTCCATCTTCTAAGGTCTTCATCAATTTCTTTTTTCAACTTTTTATAGTTTTCCTTATAGAGGTCTTTGGTTACGTTTATCCCTAAGTATTTTATTTTTGGGGTGCTACTTTGAGTGGAATTGTTTTCTGGATTTATGGTTAGCTCACAGGAAAACTTCTGATTTTTTATGATTGATTTTGTATCCAGACACTTTGCTGAATTTGATAATCAGTTCTATAAGTTTTTTGGTTGACTTTGTTTGGTCTTCTAAGTATAGTATCATGTCATCTGTAAAAAGTGATAGTTTTAGTTCTTCTTTCTCTATTTTTACCCCTTTGATTTCCCTCTCTTGCCTTATTGTTCTGGCTAGATTCTCAAGTACTATATTGAACACAAGAGGTGATAATCGACATCCTTGTCTTGTTCCTGTTTTTAATGGGAACTCTTGAAATTTCTCTCCATTTAATATGATTTGGCTATGGGCCTATTGTATATTGTCGCTATGATGTTGAACTCAAAGGAAGATCAATACATGGAATTACATTAAACTGAAGAGCTTCTGTGCAGCAAAAGAAATTATCAAAAACCTCAACAGAGAGCACACAGAGTGGGAAAAAATCTTTGCCAGCTACTCTTCTGATAGAAGTCTAATATATAGGATATACAGAGAGCTCAAGAAAATAACAGCTAAGAAAACAAATAACCCAATCAAAAATGGGCAAAGTATCTAAATAGACACCTCACAAAAGAAGAAATACAAATGGCCAATAAATATATGAGGAAATGTTCTACATTATTAGCAATAAGAGAGATGTAAATCAAAACTACCTTGAGATTTCACCTATCTCCACTCAGAATGGCAATAATAAAAAACACAAACAACAACAAATGCTGGAGAGGGTGTGGAGAAGTGAGAACCCTAAAACATTGTTGTTGGGATTGCAAATTAGTGCAACAACTTTGGAAAAACAGTATGGAGGATCTTCAGATGAATGGGAATGAATCTACTATATGATCTAGCAATACCACTTCTGGGTATTTACCCAAAAGAATGGAAACCAAACTATCAGACCGACACATGTGTATCTATGTTTATAGCTGCACAATTCACAATTGCCAAACTTTAGAAACAGCCAAAATGTTCATCAACAGATGAATGGATTACAAAACTATGGGATATGTACACAATGGAATTTTACTCAGCCATAAATAAGAACAAAATCATGTCATTTGCAGCGAAATGGATGCAACTGGAAAACATTATGTTAAGTGAGATTAGCCATTCACAAAGAGTAAAAAAAGCATATGTTCTCCCTAATATGTGGATGCTAAGGAGAAGATGGAACATAAGAGGGACTCCAGATGAAAAAGGATAAACCATAGATAAGCAAAGAAATTGACTTAACTGATGGTGATGGACAGAAGGTTGGGGGGACACTCTAATGCATATGATGTACTTTCACAAATATATCAAAGTCAATCACTAAACTGAACTCGAGAAGGAGGGAGAGTAAGGGAGTGCGGTGAGAATTGGGGAAGGTGTTAAATGGGAAATGAGTGCATCATATATGCCTTTATCACCTTGTACCTAACAAAGGTGTATGATTACAATGTAACAATTAATTAAAAATAAGAAATATGTATACAAATGGTTAAGTGTGCCCCGGCATGGAGTGTAAATTTTAAAAATGTTGTAGAAACTTTCACTGAGGGGCAAAATAGTAGAACTTCCAGGCAAAATCTTCAAAATAGTAAATAAATGTGTTTAAATAATGAAAGAAAAATGTATTAAATTAAGGTATGAGAAAAAGCAAATGCAGAATATCAATAAGAAAATATTATGAAACTAAATTAAATTGTATAGTAAAGTATAATAAATTAAATATAAAATTCACATGAAACGTTCCATAAAACATTTGAGCATTCTGAAGAAAGAATCAGTAAACTTGAAGAAAACTCCATAGACTATCCAATCTGAATAAAAGCTATGAAACATAAAGATAGACTCATAGATCTGCAGGATATTATCAATTATACAAACACAGATAATGGAAATCTTAGAAAACAGAGAAAGAGGCCAAAAACGGTATTTTAAGAAATATCAGAAAACATTACAATATTTTATTTTATAATCTTGATGAAAATAAAAAAACACATGTTAAAAAATCTAAGTATTATAAACACAAGAAAACATATAGCTAGATACATAGTCAGACTATATGAGTCAAACACAAAAATAAAATTGTGAAAGCACCAAGAAAAATTGACTTACCACATTTAAGCAACCACATTAATAGATTGCTTTCTTCAGACACATGCAGGCCAGAAAGATGAGGCAGTCAATTTGAAAGGAGCAAAAAATGCTATATACAGAAAAAGTACACTTCAAAAATGAGGTCCAGTAAAGTCATTATCAGATTTTTAAAATAAGTATTTATTGCCAGCAAGTTTTCCTTACTAAAAGTAAGAACTTCCTTAATAAAGGTAAAGAACTTCTGAATTATTTTTCTCAAAATATTAAATAAAAACCACATAAAACAATGATTTTTTTACTTTAAAACTTTAAACTGATATATAAAATCATGAAAGGGCATCATGTAATGTTTGAAACATGCATATACTGCCTAATATTTAAATAATGTTAAATATATTTATCATTCAAACATTCATCATTTCTTTATGGGGGAAGCTTTCAAAATTCTTTCTTCTAACTTTTTGAAATATACTCTACATAATTGTTATATATAGTCACTATACTGTGTAATAGTACAATAGATATTTTGCTCCTATGTAACTAACTTACTACTCATTGATCAACTTTTCCCCAGGATATTCACCTCTATTCTCCCTGGCCTCTGGAAACCAACATTCTGTTCTCAACTTTTATTAAATCAACTATTTTAGGTTCCACATATGAGTGAGATCATGCAGTACTTTATCTTTCTGTGTCTGATTTATTTCTCTTAATGTAATGATCTCCAGTTTCAACCATATATTTTAACTGACAGAATTTCATTCTTTTTATGGCTAAATAATATTAAATTGTGTATAGTACCATGTTTTCTTTATCCATTTGTTAGCTGATGGACACTCAGGTTGTTTTAATTTCTGGGATATTGTGAAATATTTTGAAATAAACATGGTATTGAAGATGTCTAGAAGAGAGGATTTTGAATACTCACCTGAAAAAAAAATGACAAGTGTAAGGTGATAAATACAGTGAGTACCTTGATTTATTACTCAATACATATGTTAATGAAAATATTACATTATATCTCATATATACATAGAATTGTTGTGCATTGATCAAAAAGCAAAATTAAAACACAATAAATCATATAAACAGAAGTATACTTTTAATTTATTTTGGTATAATATTACTTCATTATTGCATCAAAGTTATAAGCTGTAGTTACTAAAATTCAGCAGTATTTAATATAAGATAGAGTAACTGAAATATAGAGTTTGTATACCAAAATTAATACTGAATACAAAATTTACTTTCACATTTCCATACAAACTTTCTGAGTTGCCCATATTCACTAAATTTCATATAAAATTAAACCATCAAAGTAACTACATTTTGAATCATCTTCAGTTTTATACAACTTTATTAACTTACTCATTGTCAATTAGTTCTCTGAATATTGGTTTCATTTTTTTCAAAATCAAAATTTTCAAAAGATATGACAGCAGGAACTCCCCTAAATCACTTGAACATCAACTTTAGTAAGTAGAGAACAGTTATAAAAAATTATCTTGAAATTGTAAGTTTTCTGACTAATATAGTAAAATTCAATGAGATTGAGAGGTCATATTATGCCACAACATATACTTCTTTAAAATAAAATCAAAACAAAAAGTCAAATTGAGAATACCCTGTATTGGAAAAAAATTGTTCTGAGTTAATTAGGGACTTCATGCTGTAGAAATATTCTCTTACATAAACATCATGTGGTCAACAGAGAGTCAATTGACCATGATAAATATTTCAATTTTACTAATCTAAAAATGCAACTGTGAGGTGGACTGAAGAAAGTCTTATGACTAACATGAAATAAGACCATATAAAATATATAGTTCAGGAAAATACTATTAGTATGATGTTAAAAAGAGGTCGAGTTAATATGTGAATAAGTTCAAATAATAATTACTAGCTTTATGATAATTTTATTCTTTAGATAAATTACATGAATACAATATTTTCCTTAAGTTACATATATTTTGTTTTATAAAAATTCATTTTTGGAAATTATATTAAATTATCCTATAAAATAAAACTAACCAGGGGGGCAATATATAAATCTTTTAAAATTTATGTAATTTTAGTATAATTTAATGCTCTCTTCATGCTTGAATATTTTAAGCATTTGTTTGGCCAATTTTATTTTCATGCTAGCAGTCATAATTAAGTGAAAGTTTGATGGGGTACTTATAAATGGATGCATAAGGCTCTGACCATCAGAAGTTGTGTTAAGGTTTTCAAAAGTAAACATGGCTTTTGGATTACTTATAGCACTGACCAAATTAAGTAAAGAAATAAATGAACACCTAATTAAATTCCAGTTTCACATAATGGGGCCCTTAATCATGTTCAGCAATCAAGTGATATGACATATGGATAAAATCCTCATGATAAGTCTTTCTACTATTGATCTGCACATTTTATTTTATTTCTGATAGCAAGTTAGAATATCCATTAACATATGATCCCTGTAGCCTAGTACCAAATAAATATGAAATCCATTTGAATATATGAACTTCTTGTAAAGTTAAATTTAAATAAAAATTTTTGGTTTAATTTTTGTCAAATAATTAGTTTGATCAAATGTTTCACTTTCCAATTTTCATATCTTAATGATGCAAATGGCCTGTGACCTTTTCAACAAATGGTGTTGGGAAAACTGGTTGTCCATTTGTAGAAAAATGGAACTAAATCCATACCTTTCACCCTGCACAGGAGTCAATTCAAGATAGATCAAAGACCTGGAAGTCAGACCAGAGACAGTGAAGATTCTAGAGGAAGGCATAGGTTCAACACTCCAACAAATAGGCACAGGTAGAAACTTCCTCAGCAAGACCAACAAAGCTCAGACAAGAATTAATAAATGGGATGGCATTAAAATAAGAAGTTTCTGCACATCAAAGGAAGCCATCAAGAGTCTAAAGAGAAATCCTATGGAGGGGAGATGATCTTTACCAGCTATCCCTGTGACAGAGGATTAATATCTAGAATATACAAAGAACATAAGAGACTTTACACTCGAAAAACAAATAACCAAATCAAGAAATGGGCAACTGAATTGAATAGATGCTTCACAAAAGAAGAGATACAAATGGCCAATAGATACATGAAAAAATGTTCAACATCATTAGCTATCAGGTAAATGCAAATTGAAACTACACTGATATTCCATCTAACCCCAATCAGAATGGCAATCATCAAGAAGTCAAATAATAATTGTTGGCGAGAATGCGAAAAAATAGAAAATTTTCTACACTGTTGGTGGGATTACAAACTAGTTCAGCTGCTATGGAGATTAGTGTGGAGACTCCTTAGAAAACTGGGAATGGATCCTCCATATGATCCAGCTATATCACTCCTGGATATCTTTCCAAAGAGAACAAAACCAGAGAACTACAGTAATATATGCATACCCATGTTCATAGTAGCACCATTCACAATAGCCAAATTATGGAACCAACCCAGGTGTCTATCAACAGATGAACGGATTACAAAACTATGGGAAATACACACAATGGGATTCTACTCAGCAATAAAAAAAGAATAAAATAATGTAATTTGCAAGAAAATGGAAGGACTTGTTAAGTGAGATTAGCCAGTCACAGAAAGTGAAGGGACATATGTTTTCTTCAATATGCACAAGCTAAGGAGTAACTGAGATCCAGAAGGACTCCAGATAATGAAGGAGCAACCTCAGTGGCACCAGGAACGTGGTCTAAGGGAAGGGGAGGGGGAAGACTGAGATTCGTTATTGGAAATAGTATCATCAACTGTGTGTACATATGTGAAAATTCCAATGTCAATCTAGTACTCTGTATGGGAAGGGAAAGATGGTGTTGGTGACTGACAGTATTCAAGGTCTGTTTTTGCTGACTCACAGACATAGAAGTCTATTCCTACGGAGATACAGATTAGCATAACATGTGCTGACTACTGACTCAGGGCAAGAGTCCTGCTTTGCTTCAAGTTCCAGGAATCAAGAGGTTTATTCAGACTTTTTCAGGCTGTTACAGTAATGAATTGCATGAATATTTGTTCCTTGAACTTTGTACCCTCAGATGACTATTTTCACAGATGTAGCCATTGTGAGAAAACATTAAAGTACACTCTGGTGCTCAAAAAAGTATATAAGGACTGAGCTAAATAAACTCGGTGCGACAGTGGTGACTGTCAGGCCTCCTGAATCTATCTCTTGTCTTTCTCTTTCTTAAGCAACTTTTGTCTTTGTTTTTCTCAAACCACACATTCTACCCCTAAGCTTGTCTGACTTTGCTGGCAGACACTAGCAGATGAGAAGTAGCGGGGGGTACCAAGTGCTGTGTGCATGTATGTCATTGTCAGCATGATTTACATTATGATGTGAGACCATAATGCACCAATAAAAGCACACAAAAAAAATTTTAAACTAGAAAAAAGTCCTGTAAACTATGAAATCATATTAAATCCCCTTTTAAAAATAAGTTTGATGGGGAATGTAACTACATGTAGATAATAAACACCCCATCAGTATTTTAGTTCATCATAATTGATGTTTAGAATGATTACTGAATTTTTTCTTTCCAATTTTATCTTAAAAAGTTAATTTTCCTGAGAAACTCAGGCAATGCTTATTCCTCCATCCTTCATATTTATCTTGTATGCAAAACATAAACACTTAATTTAAATTTATGAAATTTTATTTTGCTAAAATATTGACTGCTCAACTATATTGTGTTTTCTAATGTTAAAATAATTATTTTCTTGCGTAATTCTGTTGATCAAATCAAAAGAAGAAGTCAATTATTTTGCTATATATTATGAATTTAGCTATAGAATAACCATGTCACAAATGGATATTGATATAACAAGGAAATAAATATGGATATTGCCACCCTGAAAATAAATCAAAGTATATCCAGTGTTCACTTAATAAATTGCAATATTTTAAAAAGCAAGTCATTAAATAAACAAAATACAAAGAAAAGAATATATCTAAGTTATATTGTTAAGCAAGCATTTTCTTTAAAATCATTCATCCTAAGATATAAGAGGATGTTTTAAGGAGGTTTGCAATTTAACTGCACTTCAATTTGTTTCTTTGGCTTCTTGAGTAATCTTTTCCATAATGTGTTTTTATAATTGAGAGAGATGAAAAGTGAAATTGATAAAGATGCATAATTCATTTCTCTTTTTATCTGGAGCTTCTGTTCAAATTTGTATGCTGTCTTCATGTAGAATGTTAAAATTCAAAGAAGATTTTGCAGATGTTTTTTAAAATGTTTTTTTTCTAATCTGTTTAAGTCCACGGTATTATGTTCTATGTCTTGCAAGAAATAGTCTTGAGAAAAAAGATGATGTTGACATCAGTTGGATTTTTCTATCTTGAATAGTTGGAACATAAGTGGACATTTTGAAGTTATTCACACGACTTCAGTTATAATCAAACACTTTATTCAATCCCATGAAATGTGGTGAAATTCCTTAGTATTTTGAACCACAAAAATGATTCTCCAAATTACAAACATCTGATTTCAGAGATTTCCAAGAGGGACATCTAGACATTGAGTAGTAATTCAATTTAGCTATATTACATGTTTACATGCCTGATCTGAATATACCTCATCTTCTATACTCAACCAAAGATAACCTTTATTTATTTTTTATTTTTTATTTTTTTCAATACTGGGGATTGACCTCAGGGGAATTCTACCTCTGAGCTAAACCCCCAGCCCTATTTTTTATTATTTAATTTGAAACAGGGTCTCACTAAATTGCAGAGAGCCTCACTAGGTAGATGAGGCTGGCCAAGAACCCGGATCCTCCAGTCTCAGCCTCCCGAATGCTGGGATTACAAGTGTGCACCACCACGCCCAGCTCAAAGATAACCTTTATAAAGGTTATAATTGTCAAGTTATAATTTGATAATTTCCTGCTATTATAAGTATTGATCCAGAAAGCTCAAGAAATTGCACAAATCATTGTCCCAACTGAAAATGTAATTGAACTTTAAATTAAAGTTCTATTGACCTGTTTTTAACCTACCATGGTTCTGGAACATGTACAAATATTCAAAATAAGTGAATTTAAAGTTATATAGATGGTAGATAGTTGAATTAGATGGATAGGTAGAAAGGTACATGTTGGGAGAGTGTTTTCACAAAAAATAAAAGTCACGGAGTACTATAACTCCCTACCAAATTTTTGGAGGGGCATAACTAAATAATCTGCACTAGTTTCCTTTAAACAATGTATATATCAATTTCAGTGGTAAAAATAGCTTTGCAGTTTCTAGATATGATAAGACAATTTAGCATAGGGAAATCAAGTTCATTTGGTAATTCCTTATGCCCACATAGATATACTGTTACTACTATGATCTCAGGGACAAAGTATATGCTTTGAGTAGAGCACAATGTAAGGAAAAGCTTCATTCTTGTCTTTTAGGAGCCCTTATCTGTTGGAGAAACACCACCTTTGAAGATGTGTATGTGCAGACACATACACACAAGTCAAAACTCAGCTGGACATAGTTTATAAATAAAATTATGTACGAATGTAAAAAATTATGATGACTTTCCAATGTCTAAATAACTGAAATTTTCTTATTCTCATTATCTTTATTTCTCCTTTAAAAAATCACAAGTAATATTTGACATAATTAAAAGTAACAAAGACATAATGGAAAATGTTGATTTTCCAGATTTCATACTACAGATGATTATTTTGTTCATATTACGCTTTTATTATGCTCTTTTCTCATGTAATGAACATGTCATTCTATGAAATTAGTTTTCTTTTTTTATTATAATAATCCGTGCATTGTAAGCATACATCTTTGTTAGGTACAAGTTGATAACGACATATGTGCACACATTTCTCATTTAACCCCTTCCCCAATTCCCAACTAGCTCCCTCAGCCTCCCTCCTTCTCAAGTTCAGTTTACTGAGTGACTTTGATATAATTGTGTAAGTACATTGTGCGCTTTAGGGTCCCCCACCCAGGTCAATCCCCATCGGGTAAGTCAACTTCTTTGCATCGGGAGACCCTCGTATCCCTTCTCTTCTCCCTAGCATCCGCATATTAGGGAGAACATATGCTTTTGTACTCTTTGTGACTGACTAATCTCACTTAACATAATGTTTTCCAGTTGCATCCATTTCCCTGCAAATAACATGATTTTGTTCTTCTTTATGGCTGAGTAAAATTCCATTGTGTACATATCCCATAGGTTGTAATCCATTCATATTTTGATGGACATCTTGGCTGCTTCTATAGTTTGGCTATTGTGAATTGTGCAGCTATAAACATAGATACACATGTGTCGGTCTGATAGTTTGGTTTCCATTCTTTTGGGTAGATACCCAGAAGTGGTATTGCTGGATCATATGGTAGGTTCACTCCCATTCGTCTGAGGATCCTTCATACTGTTTTCCAAAGTGGTTGCACTAATTTGCAATCCCACCAACAATGTATTAGGGTTCCCACTTCTCCACACCCTTGCCAGCATTAGTTGTTGTTTGTGTTCTTGATGGTTGCCATTCTGATTGGAGTTAGGTGAAATCTCAAGGTTGTTTTGATTTGCATCTGTCTGATTGCTAATGATGTAGAACATTTCCTCATATATTTATTGGCCATTTGTATTTCTTCTTTTGTGAAGTGTGTATTTAGATCCTTTGCCCATTTTTTGATTGGGTTATTTGTTTTTTTACCGGTGATTTTCTTGAGTTCTTTGTATATCCTAGATATTAGACCTCTATCCAAAGAGTAACTGGCAAAAATCTTCTCCCATTATGTAGGCTGTCTGTTGATGTTCTTGATAGTTTCCTTTGCTGCACAGAAGCTCTTCAGTTAATGCAATCTATCTCTTTGATTGCTATTGGTTGGTTTAAGTTTTCTATATCTTCTTGATTCAATTTAAGGAGGTTATATGTGTCTAGAAATTTGTCAATTTCTTCTAGATTTTTCATTTTGTTGGAGTATAATTTTTCAAAATAGTTTCTGACCATCCTCTGTATTCCCATACTGTTGGTGGTAATATCACCCTTTTCATCTCTTATTTTGGTAATTTGGGTTGATTTTCTCTTTCTTTTGCTTAGGTTGGCCAATGGTTTTTCTATCTTGTTTATTTTTTCAAGGAACCAGCTTTTTTTTAATTTTCTGTATTTTTTTTATTCTCTATTTCATTAATTTCTGTTCTGATTTTCATAATTTCCTGTCTTCTACTGGCTTTGGGGTTAGACTGTTGTTGTTTTTCAAGGGCTTTGAACTGTGTATTAGGTTATTTACTTGGTGATTTTCTGTTCTTCTTATGTGGGCACTAGGTGCTAGAAATTTTCCTCTTAGTACTTACTTTAAAGTGTCTCAGAGGTTTTCATATGTTGTATCTCTGTTTTCATTGGTTTCTAGGAATTTTTTAAATTTGCCCCCTAACTTCTTCTATGACCCAATCTTCATTCAGCAGTGTGGTGTTCAGTCTCCATGCACTTACTCGGTTACTTTGGTTCTTCTTGGATTTAATTTCTAGTTTCACTCCATTGTGGTCTGAAAAGATGCAGGGAATTATGTTACAGTTTTTTAATTTGCCAATGCTTACTTTGTGGCTCAGAATGTGGTCTATTTTGGAGAAGGTTCCATGTGCAGCTGAGATAAATGTGAATTCAGCTGAAGTTGGATGAAAGAGTCTGTATGTGTCTAATAGGTCCATTTGGTTTATGGTATTCTTTAGGTCTGAGGCATCTCTACTAACCTTTGTTTAGAAGATCAGTCTAGAGATGTAAGAGGGGTATTGAAGTTTTCTAGTATTAGTGTATTGGTATTTATGTGTGTCTTTATATCATACAGAGTTTGTTTTATGAAGGTGGCTGCACCTATGTTTGGGGCATAGATGTTGATAATGGTTATTTCCTCTTGTTGGATTGTTCCTTTTACTAGTAAAAAATGCCCTGCTTTGTCTCTTCTGATAAGCTTGGGCTTGAAGTCTAGTTTATCTGATATTATAGTTGCTACTCCTGCTTGTCTTTGAGTTCCATTGGCATGGATTACCTTACTCCAGCCCTTCACCTTTATTTTGTGGGAATCTTTCCTTGTAAGTTGTGTTTCCTGCAGGCTGCATATAGATGGATTCTGGGTTTTGATCCTTTTTTCCACCTTGTGCTTTTTTGTTGGGGAATTGAGACCATTTATATTCAGTGTGATTATTGAGAGATGATTTTTTTTTGTACTGGGGACTGAACTCAGGGGCATTCCACCTCCAAGCTACACCCCCAGCCTTATTTTTTATTCTTTATTTTGAAACAGGGTCTCATTAAGTTGAGGAGTGTCTCACTAGGTAGCTGAGGCTGGGTGCGAACCCGGATCCTCCAGTCTCAGCCTCCCAAATGCTGGGATTACAAGCGTGCGCCATCACACCCGGCTTGAAAGATGATTTTTAATTCCTAACATTTTGAGTTTTGTCTTCTGTTTTTGGTGGTGTTTATTCTTCTTTGCTTAGTTGTTTGCTTCCTGGAAATTATTGTTTCTCTGGTTCTGATATTTACTCATTAGTACTTTGTAGTTAATGTCTTTAAGTAATTTCTCTAGTGCTGGTTTGGAAGACATAATTTCTTTCATTTTCTGTTTGCCATGAAAGGTTTTTATATCCCCGTCAATTTTAAGAGAGAGTTTCGCTGGGTATGAGAATCTTGGCTGCAAGTTATTTTCTTTCAGAGTTTTGAATATGTTACTCTGGCCCCTCCTGGCTTTCATGACTTGATTTTGGACGTCAGGCTTGATTTTAATTTGTTTGCCTCTAAATGTCAGTTGGCCTTTTACTTTTGTTGCATTTAAAATTTTTTCCTTAGCCTCTACATTATTCAACTTGATTATTATGTGGCATGGTGAGTCTCTTCTTTGGTCTTGTCTTTAGGGAGTTCTGTATGTTTCCTGTATCTGTGTGTCAACTTCTCTTTCTATGTTTCAAAAATTTTCTGATATTACTTCTTTGAAAAGGTTGTTTATTCCATAAGTTTCAACTTCTAATCTCTCTTCTATGCCTATTATTCTTAGGTTAGCTCTTTTAAAATTGTACCAGATCTTATCCAAATCATACTGTCAAATTTTTTTTCTAAATTATGTACTATAGATTCATTTTTGGTATGGTCATCTTCTAATAGTGATACTCTATTTTCCATGTGATCTAATCTACTGTTTATAGTTTGTATTGATGCCTTCATTTCAATTATTTCATCTTTCACTTCCTTCAATGCTTCTCTTTGGTTCCTTTTCAGGTCATTGAACTCTTTGCTTATTTGTTCTTTTATTTCTTCGTTTATTTCTTTCCAGCTCTCCCTACATTCTTTCTGAAAATCCTGTATTGTTTCTAGTATTAAAGCTCTGAATTGTTCTTCTGGTAATCTCTGCCATTCTGGGTTGGTGAGATCTGTTATTGAGGGGTTGTGGTAGCTCATTGTTTCTTTGCTATTTTTCCTTCCCATGGTTCCCCTGTTCCTAGATTTATATCTTTGCTGCTCTTGCAAGTTTTCTCATCCAGTCTCTGGAGTGGGGTTTAGAGGTGTCTGATGGTATATACAGGGACTGGTTGTGTTCAATGATAAAGATTGGGTGAGAGGTCACAGTGATGAATGCAGGAATAGGGTAAAGTAGAGGGTATGGTCCAGCAGAATAAGAGGTTGAGTGTGTTGAGGTGATATATTGTAAAGATTAGAGATGGTAGATATGTCAGGAGATTCTGGTAGTCAGTATAGAGTTTTGACTGTAGTAGTATGAGATGGTCTTGATATGAGACAGGAAAAAAAGGAAAAAGAAAAAAGAGGAGGAAAAGTGTTGAGGAGAGGAATACAGATGGGAGAGAGTGCGGGAAGCTTGTAAAAGGAATAAGGAGGATATTCAACAAGCCAAGCAAGTAATAACAAAGCAACCAATCATCCAAACAAACATAAATAAGTCAAGATAATACAAAATAAAAACAGTAAAAACAGATAGGACATAATACCAAAAAAAAACACAACAAAAGCAAACAAACAAACAAACAAAAAACCCAAAACCTAAAAACAACAACAAGCCAACAACTGAGCTTAAATTTTTAAGTGTGTCTCTGGCATTTTTATTTTCTCTGTCAGTGCATATGGGGGGGGGTTCACTGATGCTTCTCCCGCTGCTTGCTTATGCCACTGGGCTCTCCACAGGGCCTGTCTGCATTTCTCTCTCTCTCTGCCTTTGCTGATGGCAGGAGTGTAGTCTAAATGTCAGGCCTTTTCAGATGCCCTATGTGCACTGGGTTCTTCCCGCACTTCTGTTCCTAATCGCTAGAAGAGCAGGTGACTGAGTCTGTCCTTTGTATAGGGACCCCTGCACCTCAGTGGTGCAATCCAACTTATGGCTCCCTGCTGCTCGGGGTTCCATTGTTGCTAGCTCCACCTCTGGTTGCTGGGGGTGCAGGAGGTCAGTGAAGGTTTGGATAGCTGGATGAACATTGGCTGGGAGGAGGTGGCACACAAAATGGTGGCCCCCGGTTCCCGGTGCACGCTGGCTCTCGTGTTTTCCCTTGGTTCTGTTCAGTTGCTCACATTGTCTTGCTCTCTTTTCTGCCGCTTTGCTCCTCTTTCCTTCCATCAAGAAGTTGTATTTGTGGCAGTTCTGGTTCAAGCTCTGCTGTGCAGTCAGTCATTCCGGCTCTGGAGAGGTGCACTGGCGTGGTCCCATGGAAACTTATGATGATCATCCCACGCGTTCCAATTGCTGTGGATGGTGCCGGGATGCGCCGCTTGGGTGGTATGTGGGGTCCTGGAGGTGCTCACTCCAGGTGCTCACCTGGTCTGGTGGTTGGGTCTGTCGCGGTGTTTGTAGATCCTGGCATCTGGCTGGACACCACAGCTCCAGGTCTCAGCTCCACAGCCTGGTTCCACAATCTGGCGCCGAGGCGCTGCATGGCAGTCTCCTTTGCTCTCCCTGATCAGCTCCTTGGGTCTTCTTTAATTGTGGTTCAAATTTTGCTTTTTTTGTTGCTTTTTTCCTTCTGTTAAGAAGCTGTTTTATGGCAAAATTGATTCAGACCCACAGCGCCTGGGGAAAGGTGTTTCACTCAGACACCATCTTGAATCTTCTCCATGAAATTGGTTTTAAATATTAATCTCTTTTCTTGGCTAAAACATATTATATCTTCTTGACTTCAATTTTAATTATTACAAAGTAGCATTTGATCATCTTTGGTGGAAAAAAAGCCCAACTCTGAGCATGACTCATTGTAAGGTTACAGCAGAGGTGGTTTTGCTATTTCTTTATGATAAATAATGGTTAAATAGTTTTCAGGACCACTGGTTTTAAAGCCCAATTGTACTATTAAAAAAAAAAAAAAACAGGAGCAAAGGACCAAGCTAAGTGTAAGATGTGGCTAAAAGAAGCTAATCTATTCTTAACTTTACTTCATAAGTGACAACAAAAATTAAAAGGAGACAATCATAAATCACAGAAGGATGAGAGTTGGAAACTAATTAGTCTATTTTCTGTAGTGTCAGAATCCTCTCAAGTAATTTTCTTCAATTATAGCTGCAAATCAGCATGCTATTTTTCCACAAAAACTATTCATTGCCTTAGGACTAACTAGATAATCTGGGATAACTCATGATTAATTATTGGAGAGCATTTTCCACTAACAAATTAAAATAGGAAGTACAGAATGAACAATATTTAAAAAAAATCCTCTCAAATTCATGGTGAAAAAAACAAAACAAAATAGTATTACATAAAAAGGATACCTGCCTTGATCATCAACCAGAATTAAATCAATCAGCAGCAAATCCTATGAATTAAAACAAAACAAAACAAAAACAAAATTTGCCACTAAATGCTTACCTTTATTCTGAATGTTCTTGGTCCATTGTGTGTCAAATAAATGATATGCCATCCAGAGACTGCTGTAAGTTTCAATTTGTGTTGCATCTTTTCATGTCAGTTTAGCTCAGGCAATTCTGATATTCAGAGTTATTTATAATGTCTTTTACATCATCTAGTTTTATGAGTTACTATGACATATAACAGCCTTTACACATCAGCATCTTACTATTTCATTTTTATGATATTATAGAACTATGACTATGGCTTAAGTTTGGCATAATTTTGAAGAAAAATAATTAGGAAAATGTCCTATAATCTCAAAAATTCACATTACTTTCATGAAAATATGGAAGCAATTTGGCAAGCATATTTCAAGGGCTTACACAGAAGTGACCATATTTTCTATGGAATATCAAGTTGCAAAAAAGATTAAAATGTTTTTGGGGAATTTCAAAAGTATAGACTGAGCATTTTTCAAATAGGCTTTTCAGTGTAGGAGCCTAATGTGTTATTCAGTATACTAAAATGTATGTCATCAGGAAACACTACTATGATATCAGACCTATTTCATAATACCATCATGAAATTTCATTAGGATTAGGTAACTACTATTATAACAGTATTTAAAGTCTATCTTAGCTCCTACTTCAAAATATTTACTTGGAGTTTTTGCACCAAGTGTGCATCCAACAAACGTGTTTGAGGGATGATATTTTCAAAGCATAAGCCTATTAGGTATTCAATATAAATTTACAGGTAAAAGGGAACTACATGATGAAAGTAAAGTTAACCACTGGCATTAATAACTCAGAATATGTAAATACATCATGTATTCTTAAGACCTATTCAGCACCTAAAGAAAAGTCACATTTATTCTTTAGTTATGTTTAATTTTGTTCTGAGATTGGTTAAACCGTTACCACAAGAAGTCTGTATACCAAACTGTGAGTTTCATAATGGAAAATTTTAATGTCTTTTTGTTCCTTTTAGTGATTCATACTTCTCAAAATTCTTTCAATGACTGGACACCACATTCAAAAGAGTTGGATCTACTTAGAATAGCAAATATAATGAAGCAAATATTTTTCTGCGAGTCAGTAAAAATCAAAACATGTATACGATGACTAAATTTAGGAGAAAGATTTACAATAAAATATTTTTTGAATTTGAATTATACTTAAATTATATCCTTTGAGTTCCATGTATGCCTTATAGATTTTGAACACTGTGAAGGCACAGTCCTTACTTGTATTGTTGACCTGGTATTATAGAACTATGGCAATATTTATAAGCACTGTATTTGCTCAATAAATTTTACTGAATGAGTACTTACATGAGTCATGAAAATAAAAACTCAATGCCAAGATAAAACATCTTCATAAAAAAGTCTGTCTCCCCCTGCCAGCCATCCAAGTTACCAAAATAAAAGAAGGCAAAAGGGAAGAATATGAACTTGGCTTCTGCAGTGGTAAAGAAACAGAACTACAAGAAGTTGGCAAATTCCTTATTCTATAAAAAAAAATTCAAGGATTTTGGCACTAGACAAGACATTGAGCCCAAAATGGCCACATCTACTTTGTCAATTGATCCTGATATACCCATATGGAGCAACAAAGGTCCATCTTTGAAAAACAGTTGATAAAATCTGAACAAATAGGCAAACAAATTTACATATAAAAATCTAATGGAATCTAGAAAAATAACAGCAAATTAGGTACTTATATTTTTCTAAAGTCAAGAGTTAAACATTTTTAGCACACCACTGGATCTAAGTATGTTGGCTCATGATGTGGAAATCTGGCAACAGGTTGAGGTTATTCCAATATTAAGACATTAGTACATGAGTGAAAATTTTTGCAAGGAAGGACTAACAAGTAAGATAGGGTTCAAATTACTGGAAAATGTAGGCACCAAGGGCTGAATAGATATAATCAAATCTAATCCAATCTAATTTAATCTAATTTCAGTGGATTTCTGAATGATGTGTAGAAATTCTAATGATTCTCATGAGTTTTTTTTTATATCCTCCTACCATTCTGAATGTGTTCATTAGCTCTAGAGGTATTCTGGTGGAGTTATTTTGGGGGATATTCAAAATAAAGAATGATGTCCAAAATTCTTTAAACAAAAACTTAAGAATTTCTGCTTTCAGTGATGTAAGATTTTAGCAATATGAATTAACTAATTGCTTATTTATAAGTAATCTTAAAAAAATCTAACAGGTTATTGTATAACAACTACGTTTCTTTAAATATCCCACACTAGGCACCAGATTATAGAGACTATAATTGATTGACAGGAGTGACAATCTTAATGTTAGTATTTTGCTGAACAGAACTGATTAATAAATATATTCTACCTGTAAAATATGCTGGATTTAATAAACTTTGTCACTATGGTATTGGAACTTCAGTGTTTATATTTGACTTCTACATTAAGTTGTGTTGGGGATATATTTTGTGTACTTTAGAAAAGAGAACACGGTTGATTGCATAATGTTTTGTTATGGAAACTTTAGCAAAAATACAAAAATATGCATAAATACAATGTTTGATATTATCTTTCTCCAAACCATGTGAAATATTCAGAATCAAGGAAAGGACTATTCTCAGAGTATAACAATAACTACCCCAAAATACTTATCCCTGAAATATTTTTTATTATTTCTACGTAAATTAGAAAAATAATTTTGAATCAAAATATTTGGTTGGGTGGCTCTACATTTCCAGAAGGCCAATATTAAATCACTGTCTTATTAGAAACTCTTAAGATGCAGAGAAATAAGTTGGAGGACTCTCTCAGATACTGAAATTGGAATCCTGCAACTATGTCAAATCAAGGATACACTATACATGTGCATAATAATAGCTATACACAGTAGCAATTCCATTTTTTGAAAAAATCTATAAATGAGATCACTTTTTATTACTCTTTATACTTGAAGTGAACATGAACTAGACTTGACATTTATATCTATTCAGGTCAGACACTCTTAACTCTACATGGTGCAATTTCAGGAGTCCCTCAGGAAAGACTGTTAAGCCGTAATGAATGCATAGGCTTGCTTTATGCCTTTTCCAAAGCGAAGCAAGGCTCAGTTTGAGCTTGACTAATATCCAGAGGAACATGAGATGACTGTGAATATATTAATCAAAGATGCAGAGCACTGCTAGTTTTAAGAAAAAAAAAGAAAGAGATAGTAGGTTACCACTTCAAAAAGTTTCTTGGGCATCTAAGAAACAAGTAGCCCATAGACCTACGTAATCTTTAAGTAGCCCCCATAGTTCTTAATAACTCACAAAAGAAGAAATGAAAACATTTCTGCAATGCAATTTACCCAGAGATCAGAAATATAAACTTATTTCACATCATAGATACTATTTTGTGAAGTCAAAACCTGAGTTTTGAGTAATTTCAGAAATTATATATCAAGAACCTACAGTATAGTCAGTTAACAATACAGTTTTCCTTCTTTATTCAATTTTACTTTCCTCCGTTTTATTTACCTATAGTCAACTGTGATCAATATATATTAAATGGAATATTCTAGAAATAAACAAATCCATAAGTTTGTGTGACTTTCTAAGTTGCATGATGAAATCTCACATCATTCTATTCTGCCCTTCCTGAGATATGAATCATCCCTTTGTCTAGGGGATCCACACTGTAATAGGCTATCTTCTCATTAGTCATTTACTAACTACCTGTTTCAGTTATCAGATTAACTATTGTAGTATCACAGTGCTTGGGCTCATATAACCCTTATTTTACTTAATAATAGTCCAAAGCACAAAAGTAGTGATACTTGAAATTTGAATATGCCAGACAGAAGTTGTAAAGGGCTTCCCTTTAGTGAAAATGTAAAATTTTCAGCTTACAGAAGGAGAAAAAATATTATATATTAAAGCTATAATTCCTATGGCAAGTTATTATTAATATTTTAATGCCTGAATTATAAAATATATTTTATTATAGGGTTTATGTTAAGAAACATAGTATGTACAGGGTGTGGTACTATCTGCAGTAGCAGGCATCTTCTGGAATCCTTGCAGTGTATTCACAGAAAATAAGGGGGGACTACTATAGTGAATTTTCTACAACACAATCATTTGTTTTATTTAGATGAAGCCAGTCATTTCAGTCCTATGAAGCTCAACAGATCTTTAGATAAGTAACAATTAGGAAAATAACTACAGAGGACAAATAGCTTGAGAGGAACTGGCATATTACAGCCAAAGAAAATACTTTTGTCTGGAAAAATTCCTTCGAAATGTTTCAGACCATAAACATCAGTTTGATTACAATGTGAAATCATATTCAGTTGGTCATTAAGACATCCTGTAGGTAAGATAATCAATTTTTATTTTAACCTACATATGATCACTTAAAAGCAAGTACCATACATATTGAATTACACAAATATATATTGAGTATATACTATGTACTGTGGGATGCAGAATATACAAAATAAGTAAAATATAATCTGTTTCCCCAAGAAGTTTAAATCTATTAGGGTAGATAAACATGTTGACCAGTGTACAACTAACTAATCCAAAATAGTTAAATGCTATAGTTGAAAATGGTGAAAAAAGCCCACCAAGCTCATCCAACGCCGTGTGCATGCATGTCACTATCACTATGAACTCCATTATGATGTGAGACCATAATACACCAAGAAGAGTATATTAAAAATAAATAAAAAGGGAAGTTCAATAATTTTCTTTTTAATTTCCCATACTAGTTTTCTCCAACCTTGAGATGGGTCTGTGATTATTTTATAGACTTCATAATGTTCCAGAGTTATTTCACAAAGTGAGAAAATATCAATAAAAGTGCTCATGTCTATGCTGATGAGCACCCATTAGGACTATAGCATTTCTGTAGATTTAGTATTTACATAGACTATAAACTGAAGGTGTTATCTTTTAAAGTTTATTTAGCAAGTATATAGTTTTGACTATGTCTCAAATACTATTTTAGGTAATTTTCTCATTAATTCATTTAATCCTCACAACTAGAAATAGGTACTATCTTTAGTTCAAAGAATGCAAAGATGGTTTAAATAATGTCATCACTAGCTTCCTGTATCACCAATTGAGAAGTTGGGAAAGAAATGATCACTTTTTATAGAACTATCCCTTTCTTTGTCTTTCCAAAGAATAGAGCTTTCAAGTTGCTTGTCTGTTCCCTGGCTTGTGTTGAGCCACACTTCCCTGTTTGACCTTTCTAGATATGACTGTAGGACCTTTTCTATGCTGCCTGGATTAAAACATATATGTTTAAAGGATTTATTAGGTGATAGTATACAAATGTCTTATAGCATTCTAAGGGTGAAGTAGCAAATGTGTTTAATCACACATTACCTAATTCTAATCTGCTCTTCTCAGAGGCACTGGGTGGAACAATTTAGGTGCTATACTAGTTATTCTATTTGTCTATCTCAATTAATACTTACTACAACACTATGACAGAAACAATGTATTCTCATTTCACATATGTGGAGTTCACGTGTTTAGATAACATGACCAAGGATTAATACTTGAACCACATTACCTCTGACTCTAAAACTTGTGCTTTTTCTATTCTTGAAAATATTCTATCAAAATCTGAGTTAGAGATGACCTAGCATGTATGCTTCCACTCTTCTGTCACATGTCCTTGGTAGTCATTGCTAATTAGTCATAGTCTTTCTCAGCATATTACAAACAGATTGGGATTGACATGGGAGACAAAGTATATTTTTCCCCCTTTCCATAATCCAAATGTGATTTTTTTGCATTTTATATGTTTAAATGCATTTGAAGACTTTTACTTTAAATGATGTCAAATCTACCTGCAGTTTTTTTTTTTTTTCAGGTAGCTCTACTGAAACTGAAGGAAGAGAAAATGAAGCAAGAAAGAAATCAAACTTAAATTTTAGTCTATGTCAGATTTTCCAATAACGGAATTCTTTAAGGTTAAAAATTATCTAAAATAAGCGACCTTTCCACATCTAGATCAACAATATTCTTCTCAGCTACCTAGTGAGGCACTCCGCAACTTAGTGAGACCTGGTTTCAAAATAAAGAATAAAAAATAGGGCTGGGGGTATAGCTCAGAGGTAAAATGCCCCTGAGTTCCATCCCCAGTACTGCAAAAAAAAAAAAAAAAAAAAAACCAATATTCTTTACTGAACAAATATGAAAATGAAAAACATTTTAATCTTAGAATGGTGATGTATAATTAAGCACATAAATACCAAATTCAGAAATAACCTAAACTCAACCATAAAAGTGTATTTTTAAAAAATTTGATAATGTTAAGATGTATAAAATTATATGAAATTTTGGCATTAAATGCAATTATAAGTATTTATTTCATAGAAACAGAGATTACATGGAATTATTTTTGTTCCCAACTTTATAACAGTAAAATCAATGTATTAGGTAACTAGATAGAAAATGAGCAGGCCAGGGCAAGATTGGGACACACTTGAGAGAAAGTAAAGCAGACCCTCATGAATAGAAATATGGAACTCCCCACCTACCTGAAATTAGAGAATCCCAGTTAAAGAACAACAGGAATATCAGAAGACTAATCTGACTGTGCAGCATTTCACTTAGGCACCCATGGGAAAATTTCCAACATGGTGAAAAAGAGCGGACATACTAAGCTGTGTTAAGAAAAAGAAAGAGATAGTGACCTCCTTGAATGCATATATATGAGAAGGAAAGGTTGCCAGACTGAATAAATCAACACATGGAAGACTCCTTGCCATTTTTTCCATCCCAGAAAGTAACGCATCCCAGATCCTATCTCTGGAATGTACCTGTTTGTTCTATGTTGTTTATCCACTCTGAGATGAGGCCCTTTCAGAATTCTTTCTTCCTAAGGTAACCCAACCCTTTATCTGGAATATAATACCTTTATGGTGGCCTTCTTTTAACTATACTCTATATCTTTAAATAAATTAATTATACTCCCCTATTTGTGGTTTTCATTTGAAATCCTTCTCTTGGAAAAAGGAAAATATCACCACTCTATAACAAACTATTCTTAGGAGAGATTATAACAAGTAAAAAGTAGAGCAATTTACAGTTTCTGGGATTAGTAGATATTATACTGAAAAAGATACATACAATGATATTATAGTGATTTAATTTAGAAAACTCTATTGTAGATATGTTTAAGTAAAAACAGTCTTCTCAACCAATATCCAACTTTGGAGTGGTACAGAAGCCAAATTTGTACTACTGGCAAGCAATAGCTTAAACAACTATAAAATAATGACATTTGAGTATTTATATACCACTTTTGGTTTACAAAACACTTCACATAAACTTTACTTGCTTAATCTTAATAATAACCATTAGATTGCACATAAGGAAGGTCACTGATTCTCATGCCCAGGATTATGATTCAGTATATCTAAGTGGAACAAGAATCATATTTTTCATATTTATCTGTTGACAATTCTAAGGAAATATCCCTACTCAGAGTGCTTACAAACTGATTAACAGGGTGGACATAATTGGAAGCTAGTAAAAGTAGGCAGAAACTTAGGACCCAACCCCCAGACAAGCTAAATAGGAATTTACATTTTATCATGATTCACAAAGTGATTTCTATGTAAATTAAACCTTGAAAATCCCCTCTAACTACATTTTAAAGGCAGATGTGCTTATCCTCACTTTGAAACTTAATATTCCCATTGGCAAAATAGGTATAATCAATACCTGTTTCATAGTTTGGCAATTGTAAACTGTGCAGCTATAAACATAGATACACATGCGTTGGTCTGATAGTTTGGTTTCCTTTCTTTTGGGTAGATACCCAGTAGAGGTATCGCTGGATCATATGGTAGGATCATTCCCATTCGTCTGAGGATCCTCCATACTGTTTTCCAAAGTGGTTGCACTAATTTGCAATCCCACCAACAAT
>PVLC010006372.1:0-69860 GCA_004027655.1 Graphiurus murinus
GAGAGAGGAGAGAGGAGAGAGGAGAGAGGAGAGAGAGAAGAGAGAAGAGAGAGAGAGGGGGAATGAGAATAGATAAAGAGATGATTAAATGGGAGAATTGGCTCACACCATTATGGAGGCTAAGAAGTCCCACAATGTGCCATCTGCAATCTAGAAAATCAGGGAAGCCAGTATCTTAATTCAGTCCAGGACTACAACCAGGAGGTGGATGGTATAATCCTCAATCCAAGGCCAAAGGCTTTAGAACATGGGGAACTGCTGGTGCAAGTTCTGGAGTCTGATGTCCAAGGGCAGGAAAAGAAGGCTATCCCAGCTCTGGGAGAGGCAGGTAAAGAGCAAACATGCTTTCCCTCCTTCTAACAAGGAACAAAAGCTCTCCAGGCCCACACTGAATGGTGATTGGATGGTGCCTTCCCACATGGGTAAAGGCAGACTTTCCTTGATCAGTCCACAGATTCAAAGCCAGTCTGTTCTAGAATCACGCCCACAGACATACCCAAAAATGTTTTATCTGCTGTCTTGTTATCTCTTAATCCAGCTAAAGCTGACACCCACAATTAATCATCACAGGTGCAAAATTCATAAGCGTGGGGCACAACCTTCCCAGCTGCTGACTCCCTGCTCCCACATGGCCAGCACCAGCTTCCCTCCCTCTCCATCCTCCCAGACTCAGCTGACCTTCACTGGACGACAGCCTGCCCTGTAAACAGGCATCTGAACGTGCTTTGAGAAGTGGAAGAATGGGCAATGGTGCATGCCTATAATCCCAGCATTTGGGAAGCTGAGACAGGAGATTTGAGGCCAGCCTTGGCAACTTGGTAAGAGCTTCAGCAACTTAGCAAGACCCTATTTCAAAACAAAAAAATAAAAATAAAATGGGCTTGAGTGTAGGTTGAAGGAATAATGCCCCTGGGTTCAATTCCCAGTACCAAAACAAACCCCTCTCCCCCATGCCCACCCCCCAAAAAGCAAAAAAATAGAAAGAAGTAGAATAGGCTCCTTACATGTAATATTTCTCACTTAATATTTGAGATAAAACTTTAAATACTGATCCATGAACTGATCCATGGTAAGGTATAAATGACTCTCAAAATTGTGTGTGTGTGTGTTTGTGTTTTGTGTGTGTGTGTGTGTGTGCACGCGTGTCCAGTTGGTTTCTAGCTTTGGGTCTCCGTTAGGGGAGGGGTCAGTGGTAGAGAGAGGGATAAAGGAAGAACAGAAGCACTGGAAACCTACAGAAGGAGAGGCAGGGGGAAGGCAGGACCCGCCCTCTTTATGATTCTGATTAGGTCCTCCTCCCTGCTTAGCTATCTCTCCTCCCTGACCTTCACCTGGTTCATCTTCTAGGTCATCTTCCCTTGGGCTGATGTGGGCCACATGAGCATGAGCAGGTGAACACAGGCTCCACCTTCCCGCCTCTAATCCATTCTCTAGATTTAGAACAAGCAGTCTGTCCTGAAACTGAGAAATGAGCCAGTATTCCAGAACACTAGAATTTTACATCTTCATTAATCAAGAAATCTTTAAAAAGAAAAAGAAGGCAATGAAAACAAAGAGACAAGCTACAGTAATGGAGAAAATAAAAGGCAGAGAGGTAATCTGTTGAAATTCAAACAGTTAAACTGCACTAAACCAGATGAAAAGACGGGACCATGTGTTTTCGGGCCAGTCCTCGGCCAGCTTTCTGGCCCATCCACTCCTCCTCCTCCCCAGACTTGCTTGTCTCACATGGCTGACCCCTGCAGGCTACAGCTGTCAGGTCCTCAACGGTGGGATTCTGGCTGGGGCAGCCCTGGGGACAAGGATCAGAGAGGGAGCCGAGGGACCTCAATGGCATTGCTGGTGGTGGCTGGGTTTCCTTCCAGGTCTGCAGTGATTCCAGCTTTGATGAGGTGACTGTGCCCTGAGATCTAGGAATGCTACCTCCTCTTTTTATGCCTCCAACTATGGCTTGTAGTGGTTTCCAGCTGCAGCTAATCTCTGGGTTACCGCACTGACCACAAATTTGGCTTCTCAGTTTATCCAGGCCTGTGAGACCATTCCCTGCATTGGATTTCCTCTATTTAAAACATCTAGAGATTGATTCTATCTCTCGCTGACCTACTGACCTACCTCATACAATTCAATTTTTACATCAATATTTCTCAATGTTGGCACAAACAAAGATTTCTTAGTAGACCCTACAGGAGAGTTCTGAGATGTTTATCATCTTCTCCAAATTGGTTGGAAGGAAGATTCTGCCAATTGCTTTACACTTGCCTCCTGTGTTTTGGGGATTTTGGCACTCTGCTCACATGGACAGGTAGAGGAAGGTCCTAGAAATAGATCTGTTGAAATCAACCTTCAACCTCATCTCACATACCAAGACAACTCTGTATGATGATCTGGCCCTAAGATGAACCCCCATGAGTGAGCTACCTCTTGCTTTAGGGAATTGAATAATAAAATTCCTTTGTTTCTTCCTATGATGCTGCTGGACTTTGTGGATAACGTTCATGCTGTTTTAAAGTGCTTCCGAAATTCTGGGCCACAATGTCTTTCTTTCTTTTTTTTTTTTTTTTTTTTTTTTTTTTTTTTTTTTTTTTTTTTTTTTTTACAATTCTGTGATTTAAATGTGTCCCTCCAAAACTTATTTGTTGAAACTTAAACCCCAAGATGATGGTATCAATAAGAGTTGGGGTTGGGGCCGGGGCCTTTGGGAGTGATTAGGCCACAAGGCCTCCACCCTCATGGATAGGAAGGGCTTAAGGAAATAATTTCATCTTTTTTTTTCTTTTAGTACTGAGGGTTGAACCCAGGGGTACTCTACCTGCAAGTTATACCTCTAGCCCTTTTTATTTTGTGTTTTCAAACAGGGTCTTACCAACCTGCTGAGGACCTTGATAAGTTGCTGAAACTGGGCCTGAACCTGTGATCCTTGTGTCTCAGCCTCCCAGGTACTGGGATTACAGGCATATGCCACCACACCCAGCACTTTTATCATCTCCACTTCCACCTTCTGCCACCTGAGGACACAGACACAAGTCATCATTTTGGAAACAGAGAGCAACCCTTGCCCGACCTCAAATATTCCTTGATCTTGGACTTCCCAACCTCCAGACTGTGAGAAATACATTTTTACTGTCTATAAATTATCCAGCCTCCAGGGTTTATCCAGCCTCCAGGGTTGTATTATATAATCAGGAGCAGACTGAGAAAAATTCTGTTATCTAGTTTGCACAATCATACTATGTAGACTCCTCAATTCACAGATTAGTAAAGGTTATTATTATTATTATTATTATTATTAATTATTTCATAAGGAAAAGGGTTATAATTTCCATATATGCTATAGTGTTAAGCTCAATTCAGGACCTAAACAGCAGAGTGACACTCATTACGATATGACACACTCTCAGGGGACTGGACTCCAGTTGAGATGTAAGAAATGTAAGGAGAAATTTAGGGACACAGATCTCAATTCCTAATTTCCCCACCCTCAACTCTTAACCCAATATTGCATTTTATTATATTTTCAAACTTTAAAATGGCTCTGCGCTCTAATAGCTGTCTTGCTGTGTGTTAGGTTAAAGATGACCTTTCAGGGTCGGGGGCTCTGGAGAGAGGAGAGGAAAGTGTGAGAGTGCAGAACCCCATTGACTCCTCTTCCATGGCTTCTCAGCATCTCTGCTCCTGTTTTGACTGGGAATTGTCCAACTCAGGGAGTTAGGTTTAGGGAAATGCACAATTGTCACTCCTCAGTGGCCTCTTCCAGCCTTAGCTTTTCCCTGAAAACTAAGCAATGGACCATGAGATATGAAGAAAGCTAGGAGAGTGGGCTGGCACAGAGGACAAGAGCAGAGGGTCTTTCAGGAGGCAGTGCCCTTTCTTAAAAAATAAACCCATTGCTAAAATTGCCTTTCCCTCTACTGGCCTGCCCTCTCTCCTTTCCAATGCCACCAAATTCTTTGACAAGGCAGCCAGCGTGCCTCATATCCTACACTCTTCCTCCAGCGCTGTGTTCTCACTTCCTCCCACCTGCCTACTAAGGTTGTCTGTCAAAGTGGGCTCCCACCTTTGGGTCAAAAAATTCAGAGACCAGCTCAGCCTTCATCATCCAGAGGCAACTGCGGGATTTGACAATGCTTTTTGTCTTCATCCTTTCTTTCTCCATTCCTTCCTTCCCTCCATCCAGTGGAAGAATAAAAACTGCTGGAGTCTTTTGAAGATGCCTCTCGTCCCCTCTGCTCCAATCAGCACTGTGGGGAACAGAACATAGGGAATCAGAGCCAACTCCGGCATCAGCCTCTCACTACTTCTCCCCTTTAGAGTTTTGCTTCTGTTTACACTATCTGAGACAACAGTGCTAAATTAGGGTTCCTGTATTACAGCCAATGGTGCTTTGCCCTGGTGGAAGGTCTTCAGTGAACTCTCCATGTCCATAGAATCCAATTAAAATGACTTAAACTGAACCAAAGATCTTCACAACTCACCTCTGCAGCCATATCCCTCGACATGCCTAAATTCTGGTCACTCACCACACCCTCCCAACATCCTGAGCACTTCCATCCTCATGTACTCACTACCCTGCCTGGCCCTGTTTCTGCTTTCAAATCCTACAGAAGAGGCAGCCTCCTATGCGAAGCCCATCTTGGGCCCTTCCAAATGATAGTTTCTTGTTTAAAAATCCATAGAAAATGATTTATTTTTCAATTAGCTACATATATGTAAATACAAAAGAATGTGTGGTTTTCTCAAAAATATTGTAACAAAATATTATGTCTCACAGTTATCTCAAACTTAACATGTACAGAACAGAACTCTTCATTCTATACCCCACCAGACTTTCTCATCTTATTCTTTCTCATTTTACTCCCAGACTTTCTCATCTTTTTTTTGGGGGGGGGGTAGAAGGGGAGGATACTGGGGATTGAACCCAGGGACATTCAATCTCCAAGCTACACCTCAAGCCCTTTTTCATTTTTTAAATTTTTAAGCAGGGTCTCACTAAGTTGCTGAGAGTCTTTCTAAATTGCTGAAACTATTCCTGAACCTGTGATCCTCCTGTTTCAGCCTCCCAAGTAATTGAGAGTTACAGGTACATGCCACCATACCCAGCTAGACTTTCTCATCTTACTGAATGGACCACCATCCAAGCCAGAAACCTGAGAGTTACCAGTAATCCATGAAAGATGTGTAAGTTTGGCCTTTTCTTCTTCCTCATAAACCCCCTCATATCAAATCCATCACCAATTCTACATCCTGAAAACATCTCAGATGTGTTGATTCTCTTTATTTTGGGCCAATTCCCTATTCCAAGTCATAATTATTACTCACCAAGATGATTTCAAATTTCCCAATTGTCCATACATGTGAACTCTTGCCTTCCCATAATTCATTCTTTCCAAAAGTCAGCATTATAAAGATGATAAATCAGATTATGTCACTCACCTGCTTCCAATCTTACCATGATCCCTATGAGCTTGAATGGTCAGGCCCTAATTCACAGTCCGGTCTTTCCCTGACTATTTTAATGCTATGCTTTAACTCTGCTGGCCTTCCTCCTGTTCCTTCAATACCATTAATGCCATCACAGGACTTTCCCCTCATGAGCTATCTAATCCTAATTACTTCCTAAAGTGCTCATTTTCAAATACATTAGCATATAAATTTGGGAGTTACTTTTATAATACATGAACTTTTGGTAAATAAGTTCAAATTGTAGCATCTTCTCGGTTCATCTTTATTTTTATAAATAGAAATAAATTTGTTTCTGTTTTGTTTTATTTGGCTTTTGGCCTTTGGGTTTTTTTGTTGTTGTTTTGTCTATTTAATTCTATTTAATTCATAGAATGGAGTTGCATGGAATATAAATGGAGCCAAAATGACAAGCAGGAAAATATAGCCCAAGAAAAAGAGGCTTTAAGAACACAAGCTCTACACTGTCCTCTCACCAGAAATTCAGAGATATATTGGAGGACACTTGAAAATCCACTGGCAATGGGGTTGGGCAGTCCCTACTAATTTTGCCTGCTCTCAAGAGAGGCAGGAAGGTTTCTACTGACATCTAGAAAACAAAAAATGCAGAATGAAAAATTATAAATACGTACCATTTACCTATTATTTTCCAAAACTAATATATCTCAGATTTTGCATATTAAATACACACACACACACACACACACACACACACACACACACACACACGCATCAGACAGAATGAAGTGCTGTGAAGAATGAATGCTCATGATTAGACAAGAGTGACTGCTCAGACATGTGCTCCAGTCTCCTCCCTCTCCAAACTCCACCAAAAAGAAAGTTCTTTAAAATCCAGAATTACACCAGGGGCAGGGAAGAAGAAAAAAAAAAAGCATAAAATAGAAGAATAAAGCAATTTTTAAAAATAGTACATAAATATAAATTGGAATAGAAAGGGTTCAAAGCTATAGAAATAGCCAAATTCAATGAGGAGGAAAGATGCTCCAATATTTGAGGGAATTAATATATTATTTACAAAGTATTCTAATTTAGGAAAAACATACATTGAATTAACCAATGTAGTTAATGGCTTTTTTTTTTCAAGGTAAATAAATCTTAGAGGATTTATGTGTTATTATGCAAAGTTTTACTAGGGGCATGAGCCAAGTGGTGTAGGTACCTCAGCCTCTTTCAGTTAAAGAGCCCCAGGGAAATGCCAGTCCAATGGGCCAGCCAGCAATCTCCATGCTTTGCCAATTAATATTGTACCTCTAGTCAGCTCCTTTTAATTTTTATATTAAACAGGCTTCAAAGATTCTGAAAGAGGCCAAAGTAAATATCTACTGTAGGTAAGATTTCTGGAAATTTGGGGCATAAGAGAGGAGTCTCCATGGTTCCTTTTATTTTTTTACTTATTTTTTTTATTTTTTGTGGTACTGGGGATTGAACTCAGGGGCATTCTACCTCCAAGATATACCCCCAGTCCTATTTTTTATTCTTTATTTGGAAACAGGGTCTCACTAAGTTGTAGAGTGCCTCACTAGGTAGCTGAGGCTGGACGCGAACCCAGATCTTCCTGTCTCAGCCTCCCAAATGCTGGGATTACAAGCGTGTGCCACCATGCCCGGCTTCATGGTTCCTTTTATTAAGTGATCACCTATCAGATAAGCCTTACCCACCTTCTTCCAAGTTCTTCCAGAAGGCCTGTCTGACGGCTCCCTAGATAATACAGGGGGCTAAAGACTTGGTGGGAAACAAATGCTTCCATGTGCTCCTCCAGCAACCTCAGGTAATTTTTACTGGCTGCATGTTACACAAGTCTTTGAGAAAGCCTCATTTCCTCCAGTTTTTCTAGAGTCTTGCAGGTAGTGTTGATTTGATACTTGCTAGGTTTGAAAGCAGGTAAAGGAGAACAAATCCCATATTGGGGTGTCATCTCAAGGACATTTATCTTGGGTCTGGTTATATGGCAGCTATCTAACTATAGATAAGTCAAGTCTCTGAGCCTCAATTTGTCTATAAAATGATCAAACTGAATTTGATGAGATAATAATACTACAGACAAGGATCCAGCTAAATGTGTCACATCATTATAACATTTCATCCCCTCCACAATACTAAGTGATATGTATATTATCTATATCTTACAGATGATTTCTAAAAATACTTTCTACTAATATATTTTTTTGACTCTTGGATAATTAAGTTTCATGCTCATTTAGATTCTTGCTTTTCTGCAGTTACTTTAATTTATTTTTTAAAGGTATTTATTTATAGGAATTTCTAAAATGAAGAGATATAATTACCCAATGAATTCAGGAAATGAGATTGCTAATTTAGATGTTAAAACCATTTCTGAATACAAGCATGATTTTGCTATTCTTCCTAAATTTGGAAGCTGTTCATGTCTCTGCTTTTCTCTAGCACTGGAGACGATTCATTTGCTCCCTTCAAGGAGACTCAGTTTCAGATGCATCTTTATGTTGACTTCTGCAAGCACATCTCGGGACTGTGTCAGACAGATGGCTGGGGAGTGATGAGATATGGTTCTCCACAGCTGTGCAGTCCTACTCAGCCCAGGTGCTATGGGTTGAAGGATGTATCCCCCCAAAAAAGCTCATGTTGGAACTTAAACACCTCTTTAATAGCATTGAGCAGAGGCCCTTAAGAAGTGGTAAAGTCTTGAGGGCTTTGGGAACTAGCTAGGCTCCTTTGCCTTTCTGACTTCTGCCGTGTGAGGACACAGCAACAGTGCACCACTTTGGAAGCAGAGACGAGGCTCTCACCACTGAACCCACCTTGATATTGAGCTTCCAGCCTCCATAACTATGAGCAATGAATTTATATTTTCTTATAGATTACCCAGTTTAAGAGAGCTGGACTTAGTGGCGCATATCTGTAGTCCCAGTACTTGGGAGGCTGAGACAGGAGGATACCAGGTTCAAGAACAACCTCAGCAAGTAGTGAGATGCTCGTCAACCCTGTTTCCAAGTAAAAATAAATAAATTTTGGTATAGCAACCTGAATGAACTAAGACAACAGATTTTTATGTCAGCCCCTACCAGAATCATAGAATGCTGTTTCACATCTGAAAGTGAAGGTGACTAAGACCATGGATGGCCTGCTCTGATCCTCTGGAATTTCCAGCAGGTACAAAGTGGGGGAATAAGCCAAGTCTGAGATAAGAAGAGAAGCCCCACAGATAAAGACAACTTTGCTTGAGATTTTTATTTTGAAGTACCCACAATTTGGAATAATTAGAAGGCCTCTCCAGCCCAAGTTCTGTAGGAGTCCTAGGATTCTGAGGCTGCCTAAGAGGTAATCAATGGTCTAAAAATTTTATTCTTAACTAGCTTATAATACAAAAGGCTTCTAGTCAGCTCTCATTGTGGTTCCTCCAAAAGTCCCCAAGACATATAAAACCATCTGGTGTTCCAGAGGCAGAAATCATAACCATATCTAAAAGATACTGGGCAGCTGGGTGAAAAGTGAAAAATATGGTCAATCAATCTGTTTTTTCTCTCTGTATGATGCAAAATGATGCTTCATTTATGCAAATTTGGGGGATCCAGGGCCTTGCCTCTCAGCTCAGTTCTGTTACTTACAAGCTGTGAAATTTGGAGAATATCAATCACCCATCTCTCTGGCTTCAGTTTCTATACCTATAAAATAAGTGTTGGACAGGTTGAAATTCTTTCAGCTTTAGCAAAACTATGATTCTATAAAATACACCATTTGTTTTGTTGTCAAGGAGACAGCCCGAAGCTCAATTAACCTTATTCCCCCAAAGGACTGACCCCGAAGCCAAGTTCGTCTTGTTTGGAAATGCCTGCAGTTCAGGTGAGGGAAGCTGTGTGGGTAGAGCGAGAGCAGCCTGTGGGCTTTGACATCCCGGCCCCAGGCCACTCTCTGAGCTAAATGTATGCTCTCTTCTGGGAGGAGAGAAATGAGACCCACAAACCTGGAAAATAAGTGAATTCTGCAATGTAAATGCAGAATTAATCAATTGTTCAGTGGCTAAGTTTGCAAGTGAATTGTTTTTAAATCAGTGTTCTTTAAACAAGGACACATAAAAATTTTTCCCCCAGGGGTTATTCAGGCATGGCCAATTTTAAGGGAATTAATTTTCAAATTCTCAACCGAGATGTAAATTCTTTCTGCCTAAGAATATGTCTGCCTCTGTAATCCACATTTTTCAACTCTTCCCTCACCCCAAGCCAATTTTGTTCTGATTATTAATTAATTTATTTATTTAGTGGCACTGGAGATTGAACCTGAGGGCAATCTGAGCTACACCCCTAACCCCATTTTTTTATTCTTATTTTGAAACAGGGTCTATCGAGGTTGATGGGAGTCTCACTAAATTGCTGAGGCTGCCCTTGAACCTGTGATCCTCCTGTCTTAGCTTCCCAAGTACTAGGATTACAAGTGTATGCCACCACTCCTGGCTGTTTATTTATTTTAAAACTGCAACCCTGTTACCTACTCTGAATCTTTTATTTTTATTTTTATTCATACATTGTAAGCATACATCTTTGTTAGGTGCAAATTGATAACGATACATGTGCTCACAATTCTCATTTGACCCCTTCCCCAAATTCCCACCCCGCTCCCTCACCCTCCCTCCCTCTCAAGTTCAGTTTAGTGAGTGACCTTGATATACATTAGTGTCCCCCCCCGCCCCTGTCCAACCCCCTCGGCTAAATCAACTTCTTTGCTTTTGAGGGTCTCTCCTTTTTCATCTGGAGACCCTCTTATGCCCCAACTTCTCCCTAGCATCTGCAAATTAGAGAGAACATATGCTTTTTTACTCTTTGTGACTGGCTAATCTCACTTAACATAATGTTTTCCAGTTGCATCCATTTCCCTGCAAATAACATGATTTTGTTCTTCTTTATGGCTGCCTACTCTGAATCTTATTGGGGTACATGTTCTTATACTCTCTTTTGTGTAATCTCTTGGATACCATAGGCTAGGACGGTTCTAGAACACACCTCTCCTGAAGGGAAGTCTTCTGACAAAAACATAATGGAAGTGTCCTTGGAAAATACTGGAGGTGGAAGCACCAGGCTCCATCCAGGAGACAAGTTCATACGGAGACTGTTTACACCTTGCCCAGAATCTGGACTCAGAAACGAAATGATTGTCCGGGGATCCAAGTGCATGCATTTTCCTGGTTTTTTGTTTGTTTGTTTGTTTGCAGTACTGGGGATTGAACTCAGGGGCATTCTACCTCCGAGCTATACCCCCAGCCCTATTTTTTATTCTTTATTTTGAAACAGGGTCTCACTAAGTTGCGGAGTGCCTCACTAGGTAGCTGAGGCTGGCCACGAACCCAGATCCTCTGGTCTCAGCCTCCTAAATGCTGGGATTACAGGTGTGTGCCACCACATCCGGCTTGCATGCATTTAAATTCAAAAATGAAGTTGAACTTTTTCTAATAGGAATTTTCTGGTTTGGCTGATTCGTCTGAGGAAGTTCTGCTGTTCAGGTATGTGGTGGATCCTCTCCATAATGAGCTAGTTCTGCAGATGAAAAAAAAATTTTTTTTTTTTTTTTTTTTTTTTTTTTTTTTTTTTGCGGTACTGGGAATTGAACTCAGGGACATTCTACCTTCGAGCTATACCCCCAGCCCTATTTTTTATTCTTTTTTTTATTTTGAAACCGGGTCTCACTAAGTTGCGGAGTGCCTCACTACGTAGCTCAGGCTGACTGCGAACCCGAATCCTTGGGTCTCAGCCTCCCAAATGCTGGAGTTACAAGCGTGTGCCACCATGCCCGGCTGCAGATGAAAATTTTTGACAAATGTATATTAAAGCACATGATAAAACAATAGCTTGTGTTTGAAAATATTGCACTTGTAAAAATGTGTTGAAATTAGTATCTCCTCTTTCCCAATCTTTTCCAGAATATATCTGGGTAAACAAGAGACCCAAGGGAAAGAGGAATATGAATAGTTATCATCCTAACTCACTTTAATAAAAACTCTTCTGGTACAATTCTCCAAAATCAAGACAGCAACTCTATGATTGGGAAACAAATCCTTTGGCTTCCCAATCCCAATTTGATGAATGCATAGCTTTCATCAAAATCATAGCAAGACCTTTTGATTATAGGTTACTATTATTTTTGCCAAACAATTCAGATGGAGTTCAAAGAAATGAGTGGCTTTGACATTCCGAACTCCTTCCATTTCTATTTATGTGAATAAAAGTCTCAAAATGTACATCTATAAAAATGAAAAATAGCAGTGGATTTGGTGCCAAACCCGACCTTATTCTACCAATAAAAATAATTACCCATGTATAATCAATTTTTTCAAGATTTAGGAATGGAAACATCAATCATATTAAATGATTCCTTTCCATTAACACTTTAACATATTTTGGTTGTTTTGATCAATTAAATACTGTTACTACTGACTGTAATAATAACTCTTCATATGTTTTTTAAACATTGGGTCTTATGGTCTCAGAAAACTTGAAAAGCAAATTCAATTTGTACACATAATTTTGTTGCAGAGATGTATGAATGGAGGACAAATAAAAGACTTTCAAGCCAAATACATATAACATAAATATGTATGTATGAATAAAATTATGCCTGATAAGTAGAACAAGTTCAAGAAGAAAATGGAATGTTGTAAAATCTCCACTGTTAAAGAAGGGCTGGTTTATGGATCATGATAAATTGTAAATGTCACCCTTGAAATATGATATTTTAAAATATTAAATACTTAAAATTATCTTACGGAGTATATGAGCAGAAATATTTGAAGACCATTTCTTTATTGAATGGTTGCCAGTCTGAGAATGTGGATTTGTTTTAAGCTCCAGATGGGGTAGCTGAGACCATATGATTGGCGTACAGTCACACACCAGTGCAGCCACATAGGCAGTTCACGTTAGGCTAGTTTTCAGATCTCAGAGACTTTGCGTATGCTATCTGTCCCTCACCACTTTGCCAGACTAATTCCTATTCATCCTTTGGACCACTCCCATCCCCACTGGCCCCACAGCCTGTGTCAAATGTTGTTCCACTACATCCCTACTATCTGTTCTTCTCCTTAATGAATTCCTCAAGCCACATTGTCATTGTCTGATGACTTGTCCTTAGCCCCTAGTTGGTAAGACTCACGAGGCTGGAACTTGTGCGCTTGCTTCTCATTGCTGTATTCCCGGGCATAGAGCAAAGACGACACCATGACAGAGGCATGGAGACTTTCAGGTGACCCCAGCCAGCCAGTCTCCTCATCATTTGTTTCTGCGCCTCTGCCAGCATCCCAGGCCTGTCTTTGCTTGAACCTCGGCTACTGGTCCTAAGTGCTCTTGCTCAGCTGGAGTCTTTTAGTAACGCCTCAGCCAGCCTGCCCAGCCTTGCAGAGGTGGTCACACATGCCCCAGCAGGGACACTGACAAAGCAGCTGTGTCCACATGACTGCCTAACTCTGCTATGGGCTCGGGTACATGGGCCTCTGCTCTCTAGAGATTCCCAAGCTTGAGGCCTAAGAAGAATCAGTAAGATTTTGAAGAGATGCCGAAGTTTCTAAAACAATTGAGAAAAAGTCATATCCTTAACTACTTGCTCTGCTTGTTTAGTTTTCACTTTTATTCATTTTTCTTCTGCATGCATCCATGTGTCCCCTTTGGCTGAGTGTCCTGCAACAACTGAAGCCAACATACTTTCTTTCACCTGTCCTAAACAATTCTGGGACTGAATATACTTCCCTGATTTATTGATAAACAGTATTGTGTCTAGGCAGTAATATCTTAGCAACTTGCTCCAGAGCATATTTGTTGAAGATAAGATTTGTTGTGAACCAATAAAATAGCTTATTTGTCAACATTAACTGCTTATTTATTAAGACTCAGATCTCCTCATCAACCCAAAGCTAACATGTCATTGGCTCTGCCCAATTTCAGCTGTTCCCTGCTTTTCAACATATGGTTTTAAGTCACCCTGTCTCGGTCCTACAATCATTGGTACTCCATCATGATTTCACCCTTTGAGCCACTGCTGAAACTTTGTGAAGATGGTGGTCTCCTCAGCACAGTAAGTCTAATAAGCTTAGCTTTTCCTGATCAGCAAGTTTTCTGGAGGTCTTCTGGAGGACTAATGGACATCATATGGAAGCTCTAAGAAGAAGCCAAGATGATCACTAGATTGCAGGTGGGAGGAAGTGAATGGTGGAGCAGATCATAGGAACACAGTAATATCATCAGGCCCACACACATTTTATGACCACCGTATTCCTGAAAATGCTTTCCACTGCTGAGTTGAACTAAGTAACAAAAAGAAAGTCCATTTGAATTGAGATCTGAAAATGATAATTCAATAAAAATGCAAATACCAGTGTAGGTACAATACCTCCATGGACATCTATAAAACTATCAGTACTATAAGTTTCTGTGGGGATGGACTATATAAGTATTTTATAATTTGTGATTCCTTGCTTGAATATCTTCACCCAAATCATCTAGTTAGTGATTTGGCTAAATCTTAGAACCCAGCTCTCCTAGTATATAGGAGAGTGAGTGGATGTCAGAGTCCCTAGAAATGTGATCAAATCAGAGAGCAGCATACTCTTTGTATTATTAAAAGTTGAGTGTCCCACACTTGTAATCCCAGAAGTCAGGAGGCTGAGACAGGAGGACTGCAGGTTCAAGGATAGCCTCAGCAGCCTAGTGAGACACTCACCAGCCTAGCAAGACCTTGTTTCAAAATAAGAAATAAAAAGGGATGGGAGTGTAGCTCAGAGGTAGAATGCCCCTGGGTTCAATCCCCAGTACAAAAAAAGGAGTATTTTTTTGAGGAAGACAGAATGCTGCTCCCTTGATCCTGCCACAGGACCTTTACACATGCTAATTTCTCTATGTTGAATGCTCTCTACAACCTGTATCTTATTCTGGTTAATTCCACCTTATCAAGAAGGAGTCAGCTAAATCTTATCCTAGTCCCACAGACTATAACATACCTCCAGTTATATTCTTTTATAGTGAATTTTGCTTCTTTGAAGTACCTCTCAGAATTCTAATTAGATGATTTAATAGGGTATTTGTTTTCCAGGATCTGCCTCCCTTCCTTGGGATGAAAAATTCCCAGTCAGAAGCTATCAACCATATGGGCTAAACACTATATGTCAAGCACATTACACCATTTTGCACATAACAGATGCTTCACAAATATTTAGGGAATAAAAGCAATTACCTTCCTTTTTTTCCTTCACCTTTTAAAATATTTTCAAAAATCTTGTTCTCCCTTTTAGGCCAAAGTTAAATGTCATCTCTTCAGTAAAGCCTGTTGGACAGCTATCCCACACTTTCATCGATCACTCTTCTGTGTTCCCATAGCATGTTATACTAAAGACATAATAGCATCCAGTCTAGTCATTCATAACTATTAGACTTTATATCTATGTATGGTATTAGGGATTGAACCCATGGGCATTCCACCTCTGAGCTACACCCCCAACCCTTTTTATTTTTTTTATTTGAAACAGGGTCTCACTAGGATTCTGAGAGTCTCGCTATGTTGCTGAGGCTGCCCTCGAACCTGCGAGCCTCCTGTCTCAGCCTCCCAAGTACTGGGATTGCAGGCATTTTTCATCATGCCCAGCTAAATATTGGTTTTTAATAGGCTAAGATGGCCGAATATATCTGTAATGCCATAGGATTAAGTGATGCTTTCATCTCCTTTGCTAATATGTAAATTCCTAAGAACCATAAACTGTTCACCTCCAGTATCTGAAACATTTAGGACTGGACCTGGTACACAGCAGATGCTTAATAAGTGTCCGGTATAAGAATGCCTGACTGACTCACCACTCGCCTGGCTCATGTTGCTGTTCAAAGTGACCTTTATCCATGGGACTCTCCCAAATGATGGCCACTCCCTGATTACAAAATGCCTTTATGGGATAAATTCTTTTTTTCCTGCTTCCAATTGGACACCTTCACTTGGAGTGAGAGAATTCATTCCCAGCTTTCAGAAACCACAAGCCATGGAAAGCTGAGGTTACTGCTTGCTGAGAGAAATAACACCAAGACGGATGAGATCAGTCTAATAGCTCCAGTTCTGCCTGCCAAGAGGACTGTGAAATTCCATGAAACACCCCCACCTCCCTCCACCCACCCAGACAGCCAGACCCCTCCAGTGTCCATCCATGGCCAGCTGCTCTAAGGGAAGCTGGAACACTCACACGCTGATGGTTTTGCACTGCCTAATTGGTTTGTCCATCTACCTGTGACAACAGGTGAGGCCTCAACACCTGTTCCTGGCACAAGCTCATCCCAAACTGCTCTAAGCCACAGGGAGACAACAGGTGTTGCCGAACTAGCCCTAGTGGTTTAGTTCTTCAAGAACTGAAAACTAGTTGTCTGGCAGTGAGACTTGCCCTACCGCTTAACATTAATATTAATACCCCTTATTATTGCTCCAAAGCCCAGGGAACCTTTCCAATCAGCCCCAAGTTTAGGAAAATTTGTTCTTGAAGTTAAGAAAAAGTCACATTAAACTTACAAACAAATGAGAATCCTCCAGAAATAGAGAATTGGAGTCATTCAGTCTTTGTCACCCATTTAGACTGGCTAGAGGTATCAGACATAACAACTCAACCAACAATAAAAAGAAAAGAAGTCTGGCTGGTCACCTAAGCACTAGAAGGGGTTCAAAGCCCTGGGCTCAACTCCTGATATACAGCTGAGGTCAATAAAAGTCAGAAAGTGAAGCCTTGTCTAAAGTTAGGCATTATGGTAGCTGGAGAGTCAAAACTAGAACATTGATCTCCTCCAGGTTTCCTTGTCTCCTCTGCAGATTGGGTCAGCTGTGATGTTTGGAGACAATTCCCTTTGCATTCCTCCTAGAATTAATTACAGTAGTCCTGTATCTTGTCTGCTTGGGTTGTCATAGCAAAATGCCACTCATGAGTAGCTTAAATGGTAGACATTTATTTGCACATTTCTGGAGACCATAAGTCCTGGTGAGGAACCACTGGCTTGCAGATGGCCTTCTTCTCATGGTGTCTTCACCTAGTGGAAAGTAAGCAAGTTGTCTGGCATTTCTTCTTAAAAGGGATCAAGAGGCCCCTTCCTTATGATTTCATCAAGAGGGCCCCTTCTTCATAATCTAATTATCTCCCCATATCCCCATTTCAAAACACCATCACAATGGAAGTTAAGACTTCAGCCTATGAATATCAGGGAGACACAACACTCCAGCCATACAATTCTGTCCTAAACCAATGATTCAAAATGCATTTCTTGGTCTTTTCAGGAAAGAATATATATTTGTCTTTTGAAAAATAAAAAATTCCTTTTGGGGGTCATAGCATCATTAAGTTAAATACATTTCAATAAATTAAATGCATTTATAATTTGTAACAGTCATTAAATGCTATAATTGAGATATTCTCTCTATTTTGCCTCTGCATGATTAATTTTACCCTGGGTCTCTGGAATTACCCATTGTGGGTAAGCATCCTTAATCTGAGTAGTAATTGTGTTATAACCACAGTGTCCACAGAGTTTTCTTCCCAAGGTATCATTCAGCATTTTCAGGGAAATTCCAAGGATCATGAACTGAAGTCCCCTTCTATCCTCCCACTCTGCCTATATTCTCACAGTACTAGAGGCCATTCCTGACTCAACATATCATTTGAGCGAATTTCCCCAAATATCCTTTACACATGGTGACTGTATTAATCAAAGTTCTCTGGAAACCAGAACCAATGAGGGGTGTGTGTGTGTGTGTGTGTGTGTGTGTGTGTGTGTGTGTGTAGAAGGAGAGAGAGAAATAGAGTGTGTGTTTAAGGAATTGGCTCATGCAATCATTAAGGTTGGCAAGTATGTTAGCCATCTTTTCATTGCTGTGACAAATACTGGAGATAGACAACTGAGAGGTTTATTTTGACTCTTGGTTTCCAAGGCTTCAGTCCACAGACAGCTGGTGCCATTGCTTTGGGCCTGAGGTGAGGCAGAACATCATGGTGGAAGGGAATGGTGAAGGAACATAAATATTCAGTCTATAACATCAGGCTTTCAGCTGATTGGACAAGGCACATTCCCATTTTGGAGAGCAATCTCCAGATTCCATAAATATAATTGTTAATCTCTCCCCTAAACACACAGAAACATCCAGACTAATGTTGGACCAAATAATGACACCACGCATGGCCCAGCCAAAGCAAAACAAAAAATTAATCAATGTGTGATTCAACCATAAGTCCACCCCTTGTCAACCTGGTATTCATGTATGCATCTCTTTAAACTTTACTTAATCTCCAAATACAGATGACAACCAGGTCACACTTCCACTTAACATAATGCAACTTTCCTGCATACAAATGAAAAGGCATTAAAAATGCATTCATCTTTTCCCTAGAAAAAGATTCCTAGTCCTTGGTTAATGTTTACTTTTCTCAACGTTCTTAAATACTATTATGTAACGTTAGAAATATTCAAATATTATGACATAACATCAATTCATCTTATGTTACATGACCAGGGGATAAAAGAAGGAAGAAAACCCACACACAAACATATTAATAACGAAATAAAAATAGTCCCAGCCGGGCGTGGTGGCACACGCTTGTAATCCCAGCATTTGGGAGGCTGAGACCGGAGGATCAGGGTTCTCGGCCAACCTCAGCTACCTAGTGAGGCACTCTACAACTTAGTGAGACCTTGTTTCAAAATAAAGAATAAAAAATAGGGCTGGGGGTGTAGCTCAGAGGTAGAATGCCCCTGAGTTCAATCCTCAGTATTGAAAAAAAAAAAAAAGTCCCAATGACAATAATCATTTCTCTAACTGGTTATGAGATTTGATGAGCATTCACTTAGGACAAAAATATCTTTTTTCACCCTTTTCAGAAAAGTCTGTCCATATACTTACCTCCCATAATTTATTGTCATTAATTTTCTGATTTCAGTCTTTCCATGTCCCTGAAAATATAATACAACCACTTGATACAGCCTAAGTGGTGTATTTCTGGCCTTAACAGATAAAAGCAATGAAGGTGTATTGTTGGCTTTGACAGCTTAAAGCAAATCAAGTAGACCGTGAACTGGTCTACAATCTCATAACTGGCTTTTTTTTTTTTTTTCCTTCAAAGCAAAATGAAAAAGTAGGTGCGAAGCTCAAATTTCTACTCACTGGGAGAATTTCCCTTTACTTCTCTCCTTCAGGGTTGCCTCTGTGGACCGTGGTACTGCAGCTGTCCACTTTTGAGTGGTGTCTACATATCATGCAGGACCTGCAAACCAGGCCAGGCCAGAGTTTCTCCCCTGTCATCAGACTGTAGGGGCAGGCTGAGAGGAAGAGGCTACATGGCAGAAGTGAGAGCCATGGGCACTTTGGACACTTCTTCATGTGACTTTCTTGTGTCTTCAGAGGGCTGCTTAGGCCTACTGTTGTACCCACTTCCACTTGAGGCTGGCACTCTTCTTGTAGGCCCATCTTTATGGCGTGGTGGGTCAGATAATACCCAGTTCCTGAAGGGAAGCTCAGATTTCATGGTAACTTAGTGATCTGTGGTCAAGCGTTTAGTCTCTACTAGGCCAAATAGTAGAACAAAGACTGATTTGATTCCTAAATGGACAGTAGTTATCCGTAGAGGATGGCATGGCTTTGCTCCAAAGTTCAATGGCTATATGTTGTGTTTCACTCATAAATGCCTGCCAAAGTATTCAAGCAGCACTCTGATCTGCCACTTACACTTCAAGCACATTGGATATGTAGGATCAGATAGTCAGAGGACCACAGCAGGTTATACAGCAGCCTGGACCTTTTAAAGAGCCTTCCATTATCCAGGGTCCCACTCAAGACTAGTAGATTTTTAGTCATTAAGTGAATAGGATAGAGTAACACACCCAACTGAGAGTCTCCAAAATACAAAGATTTCCACTGTACACTGTGTCTTTGTTGTTGTTGTTCTTTTTAGATGAAATGATTTATCCACCTTGGAAGAAATATCTCAACTAGCCCCACAACAATGGGTCCCTAGAAATTTCACTGAGGTAGAAGCCCCACAAGTTTCCATCAGATTTATTTTCTAACCTCTAGCAAAAAAAATGTCTTACCAAGAAGCCAAGAGTAGTTACTGCTTCTTTTTCACTAGGTTCACTTGGTATAATGCCATCATATAATGGACCAGTGTAATGTGTTGTGAAAAGAAATGGTGGTCAAGATCCCTGGGAACTGAATGATCACAGAGGGCTGGAGAACTGATAAACCACTGAGGTGGGACTGTGAAGGTATGTTGCTAGCCTTGACAGCTAAAAGCAAATTGCTTCTGGTGCGCCTTATGGATAGGAATGAAGAAAAGGGCATTTTCTTCATCAACAGATGCATACCAGGTACCAAAGAATGTATAAATGTGCTCATGCACTGGAACCATATCTGGTATAGCAAGTGAAATTGGGGTCAATACCTAGTCAAGCTTATGAAAAACCACTGTCGTTGTTATAGTTAGATACAGACTGTCCTCCAAAGAGCTCATAAGTTGGCAATTCAGAGTTGATATAATTGAGTTATGGGGGTTATAATCTCATCAGTAGATAAGCCCACTGTAATGGATTTATCTGGGTAACCTAGGCTCTAGGGTGTGGCTGGAGAAGGTGGGTCCCTGGGGGTGTGGCCTTAGGGATTATGCTTTTGTCTTTGAATCCTCTTGCTTGCTTGCTTGCTTTTTCTTCCTTTTGGCCTCCATGCTGTGAAGAACAGAGCCTATGTGCTCTTCCTTTCTCTGCTTCTCGCTGCCATGCTCTGAGCTCCAGACCCTGGCCTCCCAGGGACTGAACCTGGAATTCCCGAGAAACTGTGAGCAAATAAATCTTCCTTCCTCTAAGTTGTGTGGTCAGTTGCTTTGGAGTATATCAGAGAGAATATTGATGGAGACAGTCATTTTCCAAAATACATCTGTCTTCTGCACAGGCTAAATATGAGAACTGAATGGGGATGTGGGTGGGAATCACTACTCTTGCATCTTTCAAATCCTTAATGCTGGCACTATTCTCTGTAATCTATCCAGGAACGCAATGTTGCTTTTTTATTTCCATTATCATGGAGGTAATGAAGTCCCAAGATGTATAGTATAGAGACCTGAGAACCAGAAAAGTCAATGGTATAAGTTCCAGTCCAACTCTGAAGGCAAAAGAGACAGACGTCCTAGCTCAAAGCAAAATGAATTCTCTCCAGCTCAGTCTTTTGTTCTATCCAGACCTTCAATAGAGTAGATGAAAACCATCCACACTTTGGAGGATAATATGCTTTAGTCATTCTATCCATTCAGATGTTAATTTGATTCTGAAAAATTCTTACAGACATATCCAGAATAACATTTAACCACATATCTGGGCATCCTGTGGCCCAGGCAAATGGACAAAACCAACCATCACACCAGCAAAGAGCCAATGTCACAGTTCAAGTACAAAGACCATCTTCTGGCAAAATTCTTTTTTGTTCAGGGGAGAGAGGTCAGTCTTTTGTTCTAAATAGGACCTCAACTAATTGGATGAGGTTCACTAATCTTATGGAGGGTGATCTAACTTATTAAATGTAAATTTCCTCCAAAACACACTTAAAGAAACATCCAGAATAGCATTTAAATGAATATCTGAGCACTGGCTCAGCCAAGTTGACACATAAAATTAACCATCACAGTGAATTTCAACTAGTAACATGTCAGTTCCAATTCCTCTACCTCTTCACCAATGCTTGAAATGGTCAGTCTTTTGGTGCTTAACCATTCTAAGACATGTGATTGTATCTCCTTATGGTTTTATTTCCATTTTCATTTCTAAAAACATTTATCATCTTTTTGAATGCTTATTTACTCTGTGTGTGTGTGTGTGTGTGTGTCTGTGTGATGTGTCCATTCACATACTTTGCACATATGATATCAGATTCCTATTATTGAGTTATAAAGGAGCTTCACATGTTCTAAATACATTGGGTATACAGAGAACAAATAATTTCTCCCTGGCTACTGCTTACTTTTTTACATCAAAAATGTATGTTTTGAAAAGCAAAAGTTGATTTTAATGAAGCCCAATGTATTGATTTCTGCTTTAGAGTTTATGAGTTTTATTTTTTATTTAAGAAATTTTTGGTAGCTCTAAGGTTAAATTATTTCTTATAGAAATTATAAAGTTTTGACTTTTACCTTAAGATCTATGACCCATTTTGGGTAATTTTGGGGTATGGTGAGAGTTTAGGACTGATGCTCATTTTTTCATATGGATGGTGTATCAATTTTCCATTGCAGCCACAAAAATTACTATACACTTCAACATTCATTCATTATTTTACAGTTTCTGAGTGTCAGAGTTTACTCAGTTTAGTTTGCCTAGTTCTTTGCTTAAAGTTTCACAGGGCCAAAATCAAGGAGAAGCATCAAGGAGAGAATATCTCCATGATCATTCAAGTTATTGAAAAAAAAATCAGTTTTATATGGTTGTAGGATTGGGATCTCTATTTCTTATTTGACTATGGGAATTGTCTTAGCCCACTCAGACTGATATAAAATAACACAATAGACCTTTATAAGCAACAGAAACTTATTTCTTATAATTCTGGAAGTTAGAAAGTCCAAGATCAAAGTGTTTTCAGACTTGATGTCTACTGGAGGTCAGCTTACTGTGTTGTAAATGGTTATCCTCTACATCCTTACATGAAAGAAGGAGTAAGGGAGCTCCCTAGACTATTTTCTTTTATTTCTAATTTTTAATTTTATTTTTTAATTGGTGCACTGTAATCATACATCTTTGTTAGGTACAAGCTGGTAAAGGCATACATGCATACATTTCTCATTTAACCCTTCCCCAATTCCCGCCTCACTCCCTCCCTCTCCCTCCTTCTCAAGTTCAGTTAGTGATTGACTTTGATATGTTCCTGAAAGTATATCATGTGCATTAGGGTGTCCCTCTCCCCTCCCTCCATCACCTTCTGTTAAGTCAAATTCTTTGCTCAACTAAGGTTTCTCCTTCTTCTCTTTCTCCCTCTTATGTTCCTTTTTCTCCCTAGCTTCTACATATTAGGGAGAGCATTCAATTTTTTACTTTTTGTGACTGACTAATCTCACCTAACATAATGTTTTCCAGTTCCATCCATTTCCCTGCAAATAACATGATTTTGTTCTTCTTTATGGCTGAGTAACACTCCATTGTGTACATATACCATAGTTTTGTAATCCATTCATCTGTTGATGGACATCTTGGCTGGCTTTTAAAAGGTTAGTGCCATTATAAAATTACTTGCAAGAAGCTCCACCTCCTAATTCCATCACACATGGGTTTAGGAGTACAACAGAGGAATATAAAGGAGGCGGAACACAAACATTTAGTCTATAGCAGGGATTGACCTCAGGTACCAAAAGCCACCTTTATGTCCTGGCTAAGTCATTGCTGCCTTCAAAGCCAGAAACAGTAAACTGAGCCCATCTTACACTTTGAGTCTCTTTGGCCTCCCATTACTGAATTCTTTCATCATATCTTCTAAATCCAGCAACAGAATTTTCTCTGCTTTTAAAGATTCAAGTGATTATATTAAGCCCATGTGTAGAATCCTAGATCATTTCCCCATTTTAATGACTATAACCTAAATTATATCTGAAAAGTCATTTTGCAATAGCATTTAAATTACTATCTTATTGGATAACCAGAATATAGAATCTAGAGGAGACTTCTTTAGAATTATGTCAACCACAGATGATCATTTTTTCCATTTTGTATGTGTGTGTATGTGAAGGGGAGGAGGCAATTACTGAGGATTGAGTCCAGGGGAATTCTACCTCTGAGCTATATCCCCAGCTCTTTTTATTTAATTATTTATTTTTGGTTTGGAAACAGGCTCTAACTAGGTTGCTAAGATTCTTACTATGTTTCTGAGGTGGTCCTCAAACCTGAAATTCTTCTGTCTCAGCCTCCCACGTACTGGCATGCACCACCACAGCCGGCTTCCCAGAATTATTTGTTGAAAAGATTAACCTCTTACTATTAAATTACTTTGACAATATATGTGTGAGCCCATTTTTTAGCCCTCATGTCTTTCCCATTAACCTAATTTACTATTTTTTTTTGCCAACACTATTTTAATTACTCTTGCTTTACAATGCATTTAGATTAGGCAATATACATTATACAATTTGATTTTTCCTTCTAAAAGATGTTATTTTGTCCTAAATCATTTTACTGTTTATTTGTCTATGTCCCATATCATATTATTATTTTTTTTTATTTAGGAGACAGATTGAATATTGCTGATTTAGTTTTAGTTCCAAAATAAAAATTTATTTTTGCTTCTAATAACAACTGACTTGGTAATTCAGACTTAACCTTTGGCTAATACTAACTAGAGACCTGAAAAAAAAAAAAAAAAAAAAAAAAAAGAAACACGCATGTGTTAAAGCGAAGAACTACTAGTCCGTATACATGGGGGGAACAAAATCAAGGTGAAATCTACCTCTTATTCCTTTGTTTAATTTCCCATTCCTGAGAAAGTAGATAAGAGTCAAGCAAGTCAAAATGTTCTATTAAAAGTTTTATTAGTCTAGGAGAAATGGGACTGGTGTATAGAAGTTAAGGAGTGAATCACTGGCAAGCTTCACCTTACAAGTAATAATTAAGCAAAAGTGTACAGGCTTCAGAAGAATAAGATCTTAACTTTAAACCATCTGAATCTAGATACTGAATTGAAATAATACAATACTGCTAGTAACCTTAGGCAGATGTCAGAATAGGAAGTAAGGTCACACTTGAGGAAAATCAATACTTCTTCTTAGTAATGAATAAACTGAATAACTAAAAACTGAAAAGCACAATAATCCATCTGGATCTAATTGATATTTATAAAACACTCCACCCAATAACAGCAGAATATTCATTATTTTCAAGGGCACATAGAACAGTCACTGTCTGGATCATAAATTAAAAATAATAAATTTTAAATAATTGAAATCATACAAAGAATATACTCAGACAACAATGGAATTAATTTGTAATCAATGATACAGGGACGAAAGAAAAACTTCCAAATATTTGGAAATTACACAATATACTTCCAAATAATTTATAGGTGAAAAGAGAATATTTCTAAGGGATGCTATAAATATAGCAGAAGAGGAGGTTCCAACTCTCCTTGCCCCACAAAATTGAATAATTAAGCAACTACCTACCTACTAAGATATCTCTGAGAGAGCACTAGAGTACAATGAAAAAGTATCAACACATCAGAGCACAAAAACTGAGGATGGCCACGTAGAAAAACATAGGAAGTATTTTACATGTGTCACACCATCCAGAGTCCAGCACATCTCAGAATGAGGAGGACCTCTTCAGCCATCACCTCCCCACATGAAAGTAAAGGAGAGAAGAAAGACACCACAGCCTTCTCCATCAAAGATCTCAGAAACCCTTGCCACCACCACAAAGAGCTACAAGTTTCATCACTGAGAATTCCCACCAATCAAAAGGCATAGAGTGCTGAATGGATTAAAGAAATTTTAAAAAGACACAGATAAGTCATACAATGTTCATGAACATTTACCATTTGCAGAAAATTCTACCAACCCTATAGCACCTTCTGCTCTCTATGGACCATCTCACGAAGAGTAACACAGCCAAACTAGTGAAACAAGTGATCAAATTGAGAAGGAAGCACTCCAGAAATTTGACAGTTCTTTACAGTTGTTAATAGTGACTAAATGGCTGTTGTCTGCCATCTGAGTTGCAGCCAACTGAGAAAGATAAGAAATGTCAAGAAGAGAGGAAAAGTCATATCCTTCAACCTGGGCAACACTTATTACAGTGAAGGCTGAGATCATGACTAAGGAGGTCCTAGAGAAAAAGAAGAAGCCTGGGTCTCTGAACTATAGCACCAAGTTATATCAAGTTCTGTTCCACTGGAATAGAACTGGAACCACCATCTTTGTTTTCTGGGAAAGAAGTTCCAGGATAGTTGTAGTTTCTGACAAGTACAAACCTAAACCCTACTCCCTTCAAGCATCAGTTTTCCGCAGCTGCTGTAAGATACACCACCTCTCTCTGGAAAAAGGAATACAAGCCACTCAACTGAGCATCCAACACCACCAAAGAGATCACAGTTAAGGTCATTCCAGTACAACCTATGGAGGAGGTCCTGGGTTTTCTGCATGCTCTCAATTTAGTCATTGGTCCAGGAATAAAAATTATGATTTTACTTTAAAGGGACTAAACTTGGCAGCTGTCATTTCCAGCTGCCAAGTTTAGTCCCTTTAAAGTAAAATCATGTACAGAACCAAACACAACCAAGCCTTCTTCTCCAGAACTAACAAATACCTCCTTTTGAGGATATGGACTCAAACCATTCAGGGAATTTAATACACCTTGTTGAAGTCCCAGAGCTAATTAGTAAGTCTTCTTGAAGCCAGAACTCTGGATGCAAAGCAAGTGGAGACTCCTGGGATCCTACAAAACTGATGGTAAAGGCAGCTAGACAACAATTGTGACATGACCAGATGACAGTAAACTGAGAAAATACTTGACATCTAAAATGGGCCAGGGTCTGAGTCCTTACAACATGAAGAAGGAACCTTAATGGCCCCAGTCCCTGGTTCTGCCCTTACCTCTTGTTACTCTTGAAAGAAATAGTCAAGAGTGATACATCCAGGCTGAAGGAGAGAAAAGGAGCCTTTAAAAGCCCTTCCTGAACAGTGAGAGTCCTCATGATTCTGATACTGGGCTCTAGGTTCCCATATTTCCTAAGAGCATCACCTTAAAATGAAGAGTGTTCCATGGATAAGACTCCATACAGTAAGAGCCTGGAACCTGAAGGGTCAGGTGCTCACCTGGTAAGGCAGATAGCTCCAAGTTGCCTTTTGTTCTGGCCAATCTTATTGGAAGCATGGGTATTGGGAATAACTCACAAAGTCATGGAAAAAGAGACATTAATGTCCAGGAGATCCTCACTTCCATCATGGGTACCCTAAGCAGTCAGTCCACAAAAGAACTAATGAAACAACAAAACTATTCAGAAAAGATAAAGCAAATATCATTGCCACTTCAACTCCTAGGCCCTGGTCTAATAACCAATCTTTTTCCACCAGAAGGCTCTAGGAGGCCCTAGGACATATGGCACTTTCCCCTGGTTCTAAAGGACTTACACCAGGTATCTATGTATGGCCCAGGAAGTCTGATAAGCAACTGATCCACACCTCCTGGTCCTTCCCACCTCCAGGGGATTAGTGATCCTTTCTGGGGACTGGTGACCCCTAGAAGAGGTGTGGTGTGTGTGTGTGTGTGTGTGTGTGTGTGTGTGTGTGTGTGTGTGTGTGTGTGTTAGGGGGTAGAACACAACCAAGTTCTGGATTATAGCATAAAGGCCAGGGTAGCCAAGGAACAATGAACCTCTTCTTCCTCCTCCTCCATTCTGAGGACCCAGAGGAAGTTGCTCTGGAAAAGTGGTGGAGAGGATGTGGAACAACGGGAAAATTTAGTGTTGATAGGAATGCAAAATGGTCCAGACACTCAGAAGATAGTTTGGTAATTTCCTATAAAATTAAATATATACTTATGATTCAGCTGGTCCACTCCTGGGTATTTTCATAGAATGGTGGCTATCAGCTGGAGGCAATTTTGTCCCCCATGGCTACATATGGACATGTTTTTCTTTGTCACAAATGTGAGAAGATGCTACCAGCATATAGTGGGTAGAGACCAGCGATACAGTTAGAGAACCATGCACATGATAACACCCCTCCTGGCAAAGAACTATATAGCCTAAAATATCAGTGCTGCTAAGAATGAGAAATCTTTTCTTAGAGAAAAGAAAACGTATGGAACATAAAGCCTGTACAGTAATGTTTATAGTAGCTCTATTCAGAATTGTCCCAAACTGTAATTAACCCTAATGTTTTTCAACATGTGAGTGGAAAAGCAAATTGTCATATATCTATACCATGGAATACTACCCAGAAATAAGAAGTAGCAAACTACCTTAATACATAGCAATTCAAATAAATCTTGAATACATTATAGTGACTGGAAGAGGTTACGTACTAAATGATTCCATTCTGACGACATTCTAAATGCTTTTAATGGCCTCTAATAGAACATTCCACTCTGACATCACTCACAACACAAAGTTTAGTGAAGGAATTTGCTCCCAATTTTGGTGATAGGGCTGAATGGGTTTTCCATCTATAAATTGGGAAGAAGGGTGTTGTTTTATTTTATTTTATTTTGTTGTAGATTTTTCCCACTTCTTAATATACAAGGCTGTTAGTTCTGTAACATCTTCAAGATGGTCCCATGGCAGGAGCTCCAGAGAAAGGATGGAAGTGTCATTCCTCCTCTGTCCTGGATATTGGCACCGGTTCTGTCTTTGTGACAGTGGGCACCCATTCCACATGCTCCCAGCAGCTGTGAGCAGAATACCAATGAGAGAAAACTTGGCATCAGGAATCAGAAGGCTGGGCATTGCCTCTCCATGCCACCTTGAAAACTTTGCTCATAGGTAAGGAATGTGGCAGCCTGCCCTCTGAGGAAATGTACTGCCCAAACATCTTCATGCAGATCATTCAATATATTGCATGGGATTTACTGAGTATGTCTAAGAAAAACATCTACGTTTTCCTGGAAGGCATTAAAATTCTCTCATTTGAAATGTAATCATTTGAGAGTCTTGAGGGACTCTGATGATGTGTTACAAGACAAGCTGCAGCATCCAGGGCACAAATAATAGTGAAAAGCCCAGGATGGACTCTGAGAAAGGTTTTATGTGAGGAGATAGTAGCTGCACCATGGTAGTACCAAAGCAACACCAAGAGATGCACTGGATTCCAAACAGACTTGGTTAGTGACATCAGAAGCAGCAATATAGTTTCTTCAGTGACAGATACTTCGTGAATATTAATTGTGACTTACCACTAAGTACTGCTGATAGTAAAAAAAAAAATTAAAAGCTTTGTTTTAGTCCTTACAAATTAGAGAAACAAAATAACCCTGAGTCTTGTGAGCAACTAGCCTTCATCTATTCCCAATTTCTCCTCTTCATCCTGAGAACAGCTGTGGGTTAGCTGAGAGGTTCTGAGAATGGGAAGCATACAGCCCAAGCACAATCCAGGGGCCTAGAATAATCTTGGGAGAGTTCGTCTGTCCCCGGATCCATGAGGCACTGGGCTATCTGTGGTGGAGTGGTAGAGGATGGGAAGGCTGGGGAGTGACTTTCATGTCCACCAATAGTGAGGCCACATGACTAAGTGTTCTCTGAGGCTGAGGAGTGTTCACACAGGGTAACTAGGCTCGATTTCAGTGTGAAAGGCTGGATGAGGTGCACTGCTGCCCCAGGAGAACAAGGGATGGCATTAGGATATCTGCTATACAGAAGCACCAAGTATCAACAGCAACAGCCAAGGAAGCCCTACACACTACCTTAATCTCATCTCAGGAAACCAGCAGTGGTGGAAGTAAGAGGGCAGGAAAAAGAAGAGAGAGAAAGAGAGCCTAGCCCCCTGCCCCACTGAGCCAGGTTTCTGAGTCCATTTGGGATTGGAAGAAGCTCTGAAATGGCTGGCAGATTGCACTTTGATTTCAATTAGATGGAAAATGAGGATATGACTGAAAGTATCTGGGAAAGCAAAGGGTACTGCTGAGACATTTTGCAGACTTGGGGAAGGGAGGTTGACTAACGAAAGTTTGAAGGGCAGTGATATAAATATAAAATTAAGTTGCTTCTTCTGGGAACCTCAGACAATGCTTCCCTACCCCTGGGCCTGAGCAGGGCCGGTTCAGGATGTGCTGAAACAGTAATTCTCTCAGCTCTCAGAGAGAATGTGTGGGGTCTGGAGAAGGCAGAGCCCTGGGGTTAACATACCTGCAGGTGTGTCTTTGACCGTAATACAATTAAGACTTTCTATATACACCATGACATGAACAATATTGGGAGCCTTGACTACTGCTCTTTCAGCAAACTGGTTACAGCCAGAAGCAAAAAAAAAATTATTGGGATTTCCTAAAACAATGACATTTTCTATCCATTGCCTCAGAAACCATATAAAAACAAATAAATCATCTATTTTGTTTAACTAAACATTTCACTAAGCCACAAGGAATGTGATTCTTTAATTGGAAATGATATCTTTCTCCATCTAGTATATATGGAAAATAGTACATAGACAATATATTTGATTCTGTAAAACTGATGTCAGGCTTCCAGAAGATTCTTACAGCCTCCAGAGGAATGAGTTAACAAAGGAGTTTGAGAAAGAGCGTAGTGCTAGAAAACTGAAGCAAGAGAGACTTGATCAGTGATTCAGCAAAGGAGCAATCAATCATTTCTACTCAACAAATCAACTCCCAGCAAATTATCTCCCAACAAATTAGGTCACAGAAACAAGAACCTAAAGGGTGGTCCTAAAGGAAGCTCAAGGTTTGAAAGGAGGTGATGTATGTCAGGCAGACCCTAGAGAAAGATGTGGCTGTCATGGAGGCCAGACCCAACTTGCAGGTTAGAATGATGGACGAAGAGTAGGGGCCTTAGAGAAGAGTAGACCCAGCATTAATTTCTGGCTGGTGTACATGCTTCAGCCAAACAAAAACTGCACAGAAATAAACCAGGCAGAGAGAAAAGGATCGAAAGCAGAGATAGAATCTGGAACCATGGAAAATTGCAGGAGAAAGATAAGGGGGTAGGCTTGCTCAAAGCCCAGACACAGGCACGATGTATCTCATTCACCTGAAAGAGCAGAGGAAGGTAGGTCTGGCCGACCGGGACCAGAGAACATGGACCACAGTCCCCAACTGGAGAAATGTCTGTGGAAAAGGTGGGTTGGATGCTTACTTACTCTACTGGGAAGTTGAGCCACCCAAAACCTGCTGTGGATTGTAAGCTTCTGACTTTCATTTACCCAGGTCATACCAAGGACAAAAGGTAAGGACAGGGTACTTTTTAAGTTGCAGCAACCAATCATTAGTGACTATAATCTAAGAAACTTGAGCTGATTTTGCTCAATTACATCTATGTGTGTGTGTGTGTGTGTGTGTGTGTGTGCGTGTGTGTGTGCATGCATGCACTTTCCTTTTGAAAATATTAATGGAGGTCTTGTCTAAACTTGAACCTAAGGATCAAGATACTTCTCTACACATTACTTAGGTAAGGGAAAGAAATAGTCTCAGCATATCTGCCTTACCCCTTCCTATGCACACAAGACTGACACTGGAGTTTGAGGGAAAGCTACTGACTAACACTTTGAAATGTGGCAATAAGACAAGGCACTTAAAGATAAGAACAGACCAAGGGCTACTGGCAGTAATTTAGTATCCCCAATTTTTTTTTCCTTTTTTTTTTTTAGTTCTACTGTCAAAGGAATGATAGCCAGCGTGTTTTCTTCTAAAACTCTTTAATGAATCATGTCATTAAATCTTCATTTATCCTTGACATCAGGTCCAAAGAGGGTGCGCAGTGGTTGAGAGGCTGCACTCTTCACTGCGTACAGAGAAGACCTGCATGTCGTGCCAAATCAGGTAGGTTCAGTCTCCATTTGAAGAGTAGGGGATAGAGTCAGGTTGTTTGAGGGGAGTCACTCATGACATATCAGCTGATCAACAAGTAGTATTGCTTTGTACCTTTCAATCTATGGTCTCGTCATCATGTGCACAATTCCTCTCTGAGGGAGAGGAAATGAATGGTAACGGAAGGTGAGCAAGCTCACATGGGGCAGGGGTGGGTAGATTTGGCCTTAGTGTGGCCAGGAGACATTTCATTCGCACCTAGAATTAGGGCGGCTTAATTTTTTAAATTAAAATTATAAAACTCAGCCAAGTACAATGGCCCATGCCTGTAATCCCAGTATTTGGAAGGCTGACAGGAGCATCATAAGTACCAGGAAAGTGTGGTAACTTAGCAAGTCCCTGTTTCAAAATAAAAAGTAAAAATAGGGCTGGGGATGTAGCTCAGAGGTAGAGTGATCCTAGGTTCAATCCCCAGTATGACAGAAAAAAATTACATGCATATATATATACATATATATGTAATTCTTATGTATACATATATATGTATGACAGAAGGGTGCAGATAGGTGTGTGTGTGTGTGTGTGTGTGTGTGTGTGTGTGTGTGTGTAAACCTTGCAAGGATGAATTAAGGAAACCAAGTGCTGTGTGTACGTATGCCTTTATCACTCCAAAATTCATAATGGTGTATGATTACAATGCACCAATAAAAAAACTGGACCATTTGCCAAGATTTGGAACTTATTTTATTTTCTTCTTTAAAAGAATTGTAAAATACAAGCAGTCTGGCATATGGGTTTCCCAGATTGGGGCGGGCTGTAGGTAGGATAATATGAGAGGAGGGTGCACTGACAGAAGGCAGGAGAACAGGGCCAGGTCCATCTCAAATACTCTCAGCCTCAATTTCCTTTCTGTAAAAATAAGCCCATTGTATCATCTCTAAATTCCTTGTAGTGGTAAAATTCTTTGACTTGCTAAGAAGTTTGTTGCAAAAAAGAAAAAAACAAAACAAGTATTTTTAAAGTAGCGAAAGATTATTGAAAATGTTTTTTGAGTGCATCTTTCCTCTGTGTAGGGCTCTGGCTCTACGCCCCACTGGCTGCTGCTACAGCCTACAAAAGCCCAAAGCAGGAACCTATGTGTTTATTAAATGGTGAATGGAACTGCTCCCCATAGTTGTACATGACCAATCAATAGCTATGAGGTATTGGTAAGACTTTGTCTATGTAGGAAGGGTTCCCTTCTAGCATAAACAGAGAACTTGGAAAAATATTGGGAGAGTGAGCTCTTTAATAAGAAAAGGAGCATTTGGGAGAAATATTTACTGAGAAACAAATCTCCCCCTGTATGTGAAGCACAATGTTCACGCATCTCTGCATTGTAAATGGGGGATGCAGTGGGAATCCGTCTGCCTCCTGGGCATGCTTCATCAACAGGCCAGTCACCACATCAGAAAGCCTTGAACGCTGCTGAGTCTTAGTCCTGCCTGTCTGCCTGCCTGCCATTTCCAGTTCAGCTGTACACCATGTCTGGAGGTTTACAACACAGTGCTGAGCTTCTTGGGTTAAAATGAGGCCCTTTCCTTTTCTCACACACCAGTTGCTGGGGGGCAGGGGAGGGGGAAGGGGGGGGTCCCAGGATTGAATGTTTTGTATCTGCCATTTCTCCACAGCTTGGCTATTCCCTGCTGTTATCTTTGGCTCTGTTGCTATGGGCGGGAATATTTTTTTGTCCTGGCTTAATAACTGCTTGGCTGCCAGAGGCGCTCATTTCTCATTGTATTGGTGGAGGATTAGCTGAGATGTTTGGGAGATATTTCCTGTATTAAGCAGCAGGGGAGAGCTTGCTGGGCCTGTGCCTTCTTTTGAAATAGCGTCACACTTTTTTTTTTTTCTCTCTCTCTCTCTCTCACTTTCACCCTTGGAATGTGCTGAGGCCAGTTATTTGCATCCAGGGTAGCAGCTCCTCCCTGACACTTTGCAGATCTGCACCCCATTTCCAGGTGCCCTTGTATAAACACTTCTTGGGGAGGCTGCCGCGAATCCCAGGCCATCTCATTCCGACTTTTTTTTTTTTTTTTTTTTTTACATTTAGGACTCAACAATAGACTGGATCACCAACTTACTTCCCAGGCTAAATTGCCTTTAAACTTATTTCATACTTCAGATTCTTTGAAAATTAACTCATAGCCTTTCTCTTGGAGCTCCCACTTCATCCACAATTAACTTGAACTGGGTAATCTCTGCTGCCTGAGAGTCCTAGGATATACCATTGTAGCTCTGTTTGAAACTATAAGCTAACTTCTTATTGGTCTCTGGTGCTCTTGTGTCTGCTTAGGGCAGTTCAGAAAAGATTGAAAAAAGCTATTCAGCAAAATAGTTACCAAAGGTGGACAAAAATGGAGGAAGATTTAGATTGTAATGAAGAATTAATGCTGAAACTGACTGACGGTCATAGCTAAGAGTCTGGTGGAAGTGGCACCGGCTATCTCGGAGCAGAAGTCTCTGGGTTTAAAGTCTGAGGTTCTGGGAACTCGGATGAGTCACCTTACCTCTCTTTTCCATAATTTTCTCATCTGTGACACTGAAGATTCTGGTTCGTAAAGTTGTTGTAAGGGATACACGTGAGAACACTTTGTAAACAAAATTATTAAAATAGATGAGAATGTATGTGAACACATTTGCAAACTGCCAAGAACTACACACACATAAAAGGCTGTAAACCACAGTGAAAACCTAATAAAATTTGTAATATACTTCAAAGTGCTGGAAGAACCATTTTTCGCCTTGCAGTAGATACTTAACCTTCTTTCAAAATACAATCTGAATCCCCTTCCTAAGTCAGAGGAATCCCTCATGATATGAGGCAGAGCCCACCTTCCACTTGCAAGAATTGCATTCCTAGCTCAGGGCACAGAGCTAGAGTGTGGTGAGCCATGTCTGACCAGCTGGATGCTCCTGCCTCACTCATGCAGAGAGAGACTTCACCAAATCTACTGCAGCTACAGGAGGCCAGAGAGACTACTCTGCCTGGTTTCTGGACACAGCAATAGTAGCAGGTGTCAAAGTGGTATCCATTTTTCACCCTGGTTAGTGTGGCTGCTGTGAGCACTGGGTAGCATCTGTGCCTTCCCTCTGTGGACAGTTTGGGATGTCATTCCTGACAGCCTTATTTCTTAACCCAGCTTTCTAAACAGCTCAGAGATTCCCTCGGCTATCCAGTATCCCTGTATATAGAACTTTATTATGAAAAATTTTAAGCATACAGAACATTGAAGGAACTAACAGAATGATAGGTACCAGTCGTCCGTCACCCAGGTGTCAACACTTGGCCGTTATGTCACCTGTTTTCTGCCCTTCTCATATCTTAATTTGTTTTTGTTTGTTTGTTTTAGGAGAAGCATTTAAAAGTAAGTCCAAGGAATATTATTTTGCCCATAAATATCTAAGTGTACATTTCTAAGAGATAAGGGCAAATTTTTACCATAACTATCATTCCATTTTCCACCCAATGGGATTAATTAATAGGAATGTTCTAAATGTAGTAGAGACGAAAGAAAAGGTGACATTTATTGATTGTGATATGAGACTTGAACCCAATGGTGTTTTACCTCTGAGCTATACCACTAGCCCTATTTTTTTTTATTTTGAAACCGGGTCTTGCTAAGTTAGCATGCATTGGTCTTGAACCTGCAGTCCTCCTGTCTCAGCTTCCCAAGTACTGGGATTATAGGCATATGCCACAGCACCTGGCAAGGTAATATTACTTATAAACTGTCAACACTAACATATTTAAATTAATTCCACAACAATTAGTATAAACCAAACACATCACTAAGGACCAGTGACACAAATAATCTAGCAACCTTCCTGCCACAAGGAGTCACCAGTGATGGGGTGACAGGCCTGACTAATCATCATAAAGCAGAGACAACTCTTTGGGGTTCTAGGAGCACAGAATCCGAGGGAGTCCTCAGAGCTGGAGGCATCTGGACAAGTGAGATTTCCTCAGAAAGAGCAAGATAGAAAAGAACTGTGTATAACAGCCAAGAGAAAGTATGAAGAATAGAAAGGGCTTGGTGGCGTTGAAAGAGGAGAAAGACCAAGGTCAAGGGCTAAAGAGGCACATGCACTCGCCAAAGAAACACGGCCTCCAATTTAAAAACATGGGGAGTCACACTAGGGCTTCTAAAAAGTGGTGATTTTTCAAAACTCTTTTTCAGCAGAACTTGGAGAATGAATGTATATAGACATGAGACAAGAGTCGTCTAGGAAAGCAATCTGACAACAGGAAACCCTACTGACAAGCCAAGTGTGTCCCGGAAAGACCTGAGCAAAGGGGGAAGGGCCAGTCAAGAGGTGTTCCTTAGGTCTGGTTTTTCTCCTACTCATTCCAAAGGAGGGCAGGGGGGATTTTATGTAAATATACGGAAAATACATCCGGCTTTTTTTTTTTTTTTTTAATTAGAAGACAAAATTAAAACAAGGGGAGGATAGGGACAAAATGGATCCAGGAATGAGGTCAACATATTACATGAGTGAGGGGTATGTGTGTGTGTGTGTGTGTGTGTGTGTGTGTGTGTGTGTGTGTAATGACAAGGGAATGACACCAGAGGGATCACAGATCAACACCAACAGGAAAGACTCCTTCCCATACAGTGCAATGCCTAGAAGGTAAAAGTAAACGAATTGTTCAGGAGAAGAACAATGAACAATGATTGATAAGTCTAAAGCCAAGAGAAATTTCTCCTGAAAGTCCTCATAACTAGGACATGTAATGTAAACAATAATATCCTACATTGTAAATCAAGTGGTTTCAAAGGCGGATTAAGCAGTGGCGGTAGTGTGGAAGTGAAATCGAGTTGGTCCAGCACAGGAGAAGGCCTGGCTCCTACAACAGGTTCTTGATCTCATCCTTGCAAGTCGTCTCTTATCTGAGCAGCAGAGATGGGGAAACACTTAAACTGCCAATTAAGAGTGTTCTTTATTATTGAGATACAGTTCATATACCATACAATTTGCTTTTTAGGGTATAAAACAATATTTAGCCAAGTGTGGTGGTGCATGCTTGTAATCCCAGTACCTGGAAGGCAGAGACAGGAGGATTGCAGGTTCCTGGTCAGCCTCAGCTACTTAGTGAGGCCCTCTGGAACTTAGTGAGACCCTGTTTCAAAATAAAGAATAAAAAATAGAACTGGGAGTGTGACTCAGAAGTATAGTGCCCCTAGGTTCAATCCCTAGTACCACAGGGGAGAAGAAGGAGAAGAGGAGGAGGAGAAGGAGAAGGAGGAGGAGAAGAGGAGGAGGAGGAGGAGGAGGAGAAGAGGAGGAGGAGGAGGAGGAGGGGGAGGAGATGTGGATGAAACTGGAAAACTATGCTAAGTGAAATAAGCCAGACACCGAAAAGTACTGCATTATCACATTCATATGCAGAATCTCAAATAGTCAAACTCACAGAAGCAGCGAATAGAACACTGATTGCCAGGGGCTGGAGGGAGGGGAGGCAGAAATGAGGAGATGTTGGTCAGGAGGATTACAGGTTCAAGGCCAGCCTCATGAACTTAGTGAGGCCCTCTGCAACTTAGTGAGACCCTGTTTTAAAAATAAAAAATAAAAAATAAGTCTGGGAGTGTAGCTCAGAGGTAGAATGCCCCTGGGTTCAATCCCCAGTACTGTTAAAAAAAACTCAGTATTTTTTAAATATATTTACAGAGTTGTACAATTTTAGAACATTTTCATCACCTGAATGAGAAACCCCATGCCTATAAGCAGTCACACTTGCCCCTTCTTTCCACTCAAATCTACTTTCTGTTTCTGTAAATTTTCCTGTTCTGGATATTCCATATAAACGGGCTCATGCAATCTGTGACCAACTTCTTCAATTTAGCATGCTTTCAAGGTTTTCCAGCTATAGCATACATCAATTTTTCACTGCTTCATTCCACACTGTCCATCTTTCCACCTGCTGATCTTGTGTTTTAAATGGTTTTCTTTTCTGTGTGTGTGTTTGTGTGGTTTTGGGGGGTAATACTAGGGATTTAACCCAAGAGCAATTTACCTCTGAGCTATACTCCCAGTCCTATTTTTTTTTTAAACAAGATCTCATTAAGTTGCTCGAGGTCTTGCTAAACTACTGAGACTGGCCTCAAACCTGTGATTCTCCTGTCTCAGCCTGGCTGTTTGTTTTCTTTATAACAGAATACATGAGACTGGGTATTTGTAAAGAAAAGAGGTTTATTTGGTTCACATTTCTGGAGGCAGGGAAGCTCAAGATATGGTGGCTTCCTCTGGCAAAGGTGTCCTGCTCCATCATAACATGAGAGATAGCACCAAAAGAAAGAACATATGGGAGAGTTAGAACAAGAGGGCTAAACACCTGTGATAGCTAGACCATTTATTCTCATGAAAAAGCATTAATCCACTCCCAAGGGTGGGTTCCTCATAGTCCCAAGCAACTATTAAAGGCCCCACCATCTTTTAACACTGTTACATTGGGATCCCAGCCTCAGTGTGAGTTTTGGTGAGCACAAATCATATTCAAACCATAGTCCATGGCACCCAGGGATTTCTGGATCATTCTATGTCCCACAGGAGTAAGGGAAGCTTGAGAGCCACACGGCGATGGGTCCCCATGCTGGCAGAGGCCATCTACTATAGCCACCTTCTACTGGGGCTCTGAGTGGGGCCTGGAAGCAGCAGTCTATGCTTTATACATCTCCCTGGGCAGAGCCAGGTGGAAGACAGCAGCACACCTGGGTCTCAGACCCTCTTCCCCACCTTGCTCCTTATTGGACCACATACCTGGGCCTTCTTCCCTCTCGTGGGGTTAGTGTTTTCCTTTAGAATGTGGATCCGGAGACCTCTCTGGACTTGACTTACAGTAAATTCAATATTTCTAGATATACTACATTTTTCTTATTTAATCATCTATTGACAAATATTTAGGTTGTTTCCATATATTGGTTATTATGAATAGTATTTGTATGAACATGAGAGTGTAAGGTATCCTTCAAGTTCCTTATCTTACTTCTTTTGGATATATATGCAGAAGTGGAATTTTATTCAGCATTAAAAAGAAGAAAACCAGCTGGATACAGTGGCTCATACCTGAATCCCAGTACTTGGGAGGCTGAGACAAGAAGATTGCAGGTTCAAGGATAGCCTTAGCAACTTAGCAGGGCCCTCGGCAATTTAGTGAGACTCTGTTTCAAAATAAAATAGGGCTGAGAGTGTGGATCAGAGGTATAGTGCCCCCTAGGTTCAATCCCCAGTACCACAGGGGGAAGAGGAGGAATAAGAGAAGGAGGAGGAGGAGGAGGAGGAGGAGGAGGAGGAAATGTGCATGAAACTAGAACAGTATGCCAAGCAAAATAAGCCAGACACTGAAAAATACAGCATCATCACACTCATATGTAGAATCTCAAATAGTCAAACTCATAGAAGCAGCGAATAGAACACTGATTGCCAGGAGCTGAAGGGAGGTAGAAATGTCATAGTGTATGGAGTCTCAGTTATGCAAAATAGAGAAGTTCTGGAGACTAAATATTCAGCATGGCTATTAGGGTTAATGATAGTGTTCTGTGAACTTGAATTTTGCTAAAGGGGGCTACCTCTTAAGTGCTCTTGGGGTAGGATGGAAGAAATAAAAGAAATGGGTAGAAAGGAGACATAAAAGAGAACAAGGAAAATGTAACTTTAATATGAAAGCCAGTGGCAAAATTACCCAACACTCTTACTCCTTGGCCAAGTCTGTTAGTCTCAAACATCTGAAGAATGTCTAAGTCTTTACTAAGTATCCTGAGCACTGCTGACTATCCTCAAAGGAGTATCTTGATCAGACAACAGAGACTACACCAAAAATCTGAAAAGGTGGCTGAACACCATACTGGAAATTCATTTACAAAACACCTTAAACTGTTCCAACCTAGGAATAGTTAAGCAGGAGAGATATCTGTTGATCAGAGGACAGAGGTCACACAAAAGAGAAGTCTCCTTGGGTACTGTTAACCATCAGGTCTGTAAATGGTTTAAACAGAACAATTTCCTTGTGCACTGTTTTCTGTCTTTGAATAGTTTAAACAAATAAGAGATTCTAATAGAGAAGATAGTAAAGGCCCCCTCAGGACCCTGCCGATGACCAAAACACTCTAAATCATCTTGTGACTACCGGATTGATGTCATCCTCACATACTTCCTCCTATCCACCCCTCACAAAAGTCTCCTATAAAAGAAGAGCAGAGGACCCCCAAAATGCATCTCTCACTCTAGAGATGGCTCGTATTCTCCCGTGAACGTGTATTTCTTCTTTTTCTAAATGTCTTGGTCTAAGAGCCTCTGACTGACCTGTGTTGAAATTCCCTTCTGTCACATAAGCCAAGGATCAAGTTGTGGACCTTAATATGTATAATTTTTGACAAATAGACCTCAATAAAGTTGAAAAATCAATATTTAGCCCAAATATGTTACTGGTAGTTTAGAGAGTTTAGGGGGAAAATCTCACAATAAAGTTCTATTTTGAAAATTGAGATTATTAAGAACTGAGAAATTTTATTTTGGTAGTCAAATCATAAAAACTGAACTCTTTCCTCCATTTTCCCATTATAATAAAAATTTCCTCCTTCACTCTCTCCCCACACCACTTTGTATGTACATGCTCATAGCTGGCTGAATTGAGAGAAATCATGTACGTGGAAATATGAAACAAAAGAAAACCAAAAAGTATTTCTATGGCAAATTCCCAAGGATGGGAAAGGGAGTGTAATCTGATCAATGAAACACCCAAGGCTCTTTGTTTAGATGAATGAAGGTGAAAGATGAGTCCAAAATGACTTCCAATCTCTGCTTTAAGAGAGTAGGCAAATACCATACACTAGGCTTGGAAATGCAAAAAGAGGGTTGAGGGAAAGAGAATCTACATTGGAGCATGTTAGGGTTGAGAAGCTTATAGTACATCTCAGGGGAGGGCTCAGGCAGCACCTGGAATCATGAACTCCAAAGAGGATGGGCTGGAGAGGAAAGATTTAAGACCCAGTACTCTTCAGGTGGTAATTGAAGAGGGATTAGAAGTTTCCCCAGGGGACGGATGCAGATTACAACCTAGGAAATGTCAAGGCTTTAGGAACTGTGTTGAGTTTGCACAAAAGCCTCCCAAATTGCTTTGTTCTGGCATTAAGAAGGTGGTTTAGTAGTGTGGAAATAAATCCCATCTAACATTGCATTTGCCCATCTTGTACCCCCAACACACACAGACATGGATATTCAGTGTTTCCCCACTGTTTCTGAACTGTGAAAATCCCTAAATTTAAGATCTACTAGATGATCTTAATTTATTTTTGTAATCATATCTCCCAATACTTTCCAATACATACTTTATCCTTCTCTCAAACAATAGGACTTGTCTCCAGTCCTTGTCCATGTGTTTGCTTTTGATAGTTTTTCTTTCTGGAATATCTTCTACCTCAGAACTTGTCTTTTATAAAGATACCTGATCAGCTACCACTTCTATGAATAATTCCCTGACCATTAAACTTTCACTATCCTTTGTCAAGAACACAATATGTGCCAAGTGCTTTGCTAGGCATTAAGAGGGACACTAATATAAATAGGCCTCAGTTTCCACCCTCAAACATCACAGCCCAGCATAATCTACCAACTCTATTATGAAGGAATTTGTATTTCTCAAATGTTGGCCTGCCTATTTTTACCTAATTTTAAGCATTCAGATTCAAGGTCACACACCAATTCCACTGCAAAAGAATCTCTAGTGTGGAGTTCAGAAGTGTGCATTTTTAAACCAGTTCCTCTGTGACCTTTGTACCATAGGTACACTATGTTTTCCCTTCCAATAAGATAAAGTTAAGACAGATGTGTGACCATGCTTTGAAAGCAAGAGGGCACCATTTCAAAGAACTGGAATGGGTTTTATTTCACCAAAGTATAGTATTCATTTCTGTTCAACAATCCTACACCCTCCTTGACCTTAAGTTCATCTCTGTCCCACCCTAGAGGAGACACAGGTGGTTTTTAGGGGAGTCATACTCTGTGGGATGGAGAAGCACATGCAAGCCTCAGGTATTACTCATATCTTTACTGTAAACTCCACCCTGAATTGAAAGCCTGGTTTCACTCCAGTTCCTTACATCACCACCAACTTTGATTAGGAGCCTTATAAAATAGGAACCATCTGGAGGTCAAGATTACAGTTGACCTTGGGCAAAATGGTGGAGTGAGCAGGTTTTGTCTGTGATGCCTCCTATCTCGCGTTCTTCTGTGTCTCACTATTCCTCATCTCTACCTTGTGAAACTACAGTAGTCAAGGCACTTTCCCGGGTCTGGGGAAGAGCTGATGGGTGTTAGTGACTTAACAACTTATGCTCTTGGATTTTATTTAGAAAGGGATAGAAGATAAGCAATGCTTAACCCAAAGAATGAATAACTAACAATAAAATTGTGGACAAAAATGCTAAGGAAGGGATCATTTTACTTGTGAAATTTTTTTTTTATATCCTCTACTATGATTTCCTAGAACCAACTCTGGTAGCAAAGAGTACTGTTAACTCACCTTGGACACCAAGAGGTCATCATCTGATGGGCATAGTACCAGAACTCATTAAGATCCAGAAAAGAGAGACCACAATACAGTTACCATGCACACATCTCAGTCTGTGGCTAATCTAGGCTTGGGAAACTTTCTGGGCTGGCCTTGTTCCAAGGCCACAGAGCACTGCAGTTAATCCTCCAGGACTCGGACAGTATCCAGAATCCTCTCCGGTATGGGCTGAACGCCTGTTTCTAGGCACCACCAGCCTCCACCCATATCCTGATAGGACACAGTAGGGAAAAGGCTGTGTGAAAAAGGGAGAGAGTGGTCCAATGGAAAGAATTCTGATCTGATATTCAGGGAAGCCATGAGTCTAGGTCCACTGCTGCCACTAATAAGCTGGGGAACCATAGGCAGGTGACCAGCCTAGCCAGAGGTGCCATTTTTTTTTTTAGATCAAATGCCTTAGACTTAAGATCCATTCCTGTTCTGAAAATTAATTATTCCATCCACCAAAATAAACAACAGAACTTCACAGATGTCTCACCATGAAGAGACATGGGTTGTTATGGGAGCAGAAAGTCAACACTTAGGCAACATTCTGTGCCTTTGCTGCCCACGGGGTAGTCCCTGGAACCAGCAGCTTTGGCCCCTGTAGCTAGTGCGAATCTCAGGCTCCACCTGCTGAATTGCAATTTGCCTTTTTAACAAGATGCTCAAGTTACATTGCACAACAGTGTTTGAGGAGGACCAACTTAATGTGCACGGCACATTCAATGTGAACATTACAACTTTCGGTTGGGTCCTCATGACCCTAGAATAAGCCCAAACTCCTTATGAAAATTCGAGGGCCACTGCAATCTGGTCTCTGCTTCCTTCCCCAGCTTCACTTCCTAGGGGGGGTTCTCCCTTCAGTCTCTCAAATGCAGCCATGAGGACTTCTGGTGCAGGCCACATGACTATCAGAAGTGAAATTCTCTTGGCCTGGAATATTCTCCAAGAGCCATCTCCTGTGTTGACTCCTGTGTTAATCTTTCAACAAATATTTAGAAAGCAGCTTCCATGCCAGGCACCCATTTGGAGGTATTCACCATGGAGCTTATATACCAAGCTCTCCAAATTTCAGTTTATAGGCATCTTACCAAGGATGGTTTCCCTAAATGTGGAGTCCTATGTTCTATACTCAAAGCCTTTGTATTTTGCTGTAGTTAATGGCTTAATGTGTTCCCTTTCTGTTGAGCTGAAACCCCCTGAGGGCAGCCCCGGTGTCTCATTTGCTGCCTGTATCTTCCAGTGTTGAACCCACTGGCTGGCAGAGGGGTGCTCTATGCATGGTCTCTGGATAGATTTGGGTTCCCAGGGCAGGAGGGACATGGCTGAGACACAAAGAAAGTATCAAGGAAGTGACAGTGGGATTTTGCTGGCCCTCATTAGAGACATGAGAGGACAACTTTTATCTTTGACTTCTATTTCTTTGATCTAAACTTCCAAAGAGATTATCTGTACCCACAGTGTGCACTCTTTGGAGAAAGGAAATCTAAATTGGCATCCACTGTGGAATTTCTGTCTGCCCAGATCTGACTGGGATGCAGGCCTCACTTTCCCTTCCATGGAAAAACAACTGCAGCCATGAGTAGAGGCAGGAGGGATTTCAACAGGGGTCACATTGTCCTCTGGTCCTCAGCTTCTGTGGGAGGAACCACACCTTGCTTCCTGGAGAAGGGAGTGGAAGTAGGCCGAGAGGAAGCTTGGTGAGACAAGAGAGTCATTGCAGAAGGACAGAAAGCTGAGATAGCAGCCAATGTGCAAAGAGAGAAGTTTGGGGGTTTATAAAATCAGATTTTACTTAGGGACAGTGGAACATAAAGGTTTATTTTAAATTAGTGAATGGGAACAGTCAATAAAAGAAAGAAAATTCTTTCATTCTCTTTTCCCTTCCTTTTTGGTACTGAACTCAGGGGCATTCTATCTCCACAATGCACCCCTAGTCCCCCCTTTATTTATTTTGAAAGAGGGTCTCACTAAATTGCTGAGGCTGGCCTTGAACTTGCAATCCTCCTATCTCACCCTCCCAAGTACTGGGATAACAGGCATGCACCACTGTGTCCTGCCTTTTTCTTTCTCTTTGTGGGTGACTACAATGCAAGAAGCCATGGCAATCTAAGGAAATTCAGACTGGATATCAGAGCTCACGGAAGCCAACTTACAAAGCCCCTGGACTTCATTGCTTAGGATCAAAAGGTAACCACCAAATAAGAGGGTTGGTGTCCTCCTTCCCTCCTCTCATCTTTCCCGATCTGTCTCTGAAGCAGGAAGGCACATGGTGCTGATCCCAGGTTGGCCAGGGAGCAGGTTAAGACTCTGACAGCTTCATTGACCTCCCCAAGATCACACGAACTCTCCCGACTTCCAGACCGGTGTGGTTTCCATTAGATGCTCATGCCATGGCAGGAAACCCACAATGAGGTCAGGCAGATCACTTGTAACCTGAAACTCTGAGCAAAATTGGTTAAGACTGCAGCTGACAAACACAGCCTAAATACAGCCCTGCAAGGAAGGGAAGCAAAAGGTCACCCCGAGTCAGGACAGAGGCTGAGCCTCCACTGTGTTCGGGTACATTACTTCGCCAGTAACAACTTCCCTTATGTAAACTAACCAAAAGAAAGCAAACCCAAGTTTCTGCATAGTTGAATTGTTTTGTATTAGTTTTACTGGTCTTAGAGTGCTTATGAGTCAGAAGCAATTTCAGGAAATGTTGCCCATATCACCAGCTGGAATCCAGGTTCTTTTGTCCAAGAGCCCTCAGACGCATTTACATGGGTTTGCACGTGCACACACACAAGTTCTCACACATGCCTATACTCACATCACATACTAGCATTTTTATTACACTTCTTCATATACACTTACACATAATCTCATATACATGCATACTTTCCTACACACACCAGCACACTCACACTGTCATACCTACCCTCATATTCACAAACTCACATACATCCACACATTCTCACATATATTAATACAAACACAGAAACTCTTACACTCACATAAATACACACACTTTCACTTGCAAATTCACATCCACACATTAATTCACATGTCCTCATGTACACACACACACACACACACACACACATCTCTAGCCAAGTCCTTCTGACACTAAATACAATTACGGTGTGCTATGCACAAAAGGTATTTGTTACATGAAGATTAAAACTGGACCAGGTCCACTGGTTATTTAAATATTTCCAAATATCTGCATGTTTTTTTTTGTGGACATCTGAATATTTGGCTGAAGCAAGCTCTTCTCTGCACCTCCTTCTCTCTGGGGATGTGTGAATCAGTTATTCCTAATCATCCCTTCCTACCAAAGCAGAACAATGGGGAAAGTGAGGTCAATTAACCCTGCCTTCCTTGCAAAAGGTATATATTAAAATGCCAATTCCAAGGACCTGAGGACTGGAGAGATTTTGTGGAGTGACAGTTTCAGTCCCCTGCCTCATCAGGAGCCATGTTTCCAGGTAGAAAAGAAACAACAGCTCTCCTTGCCTCTTCCCCACTTGTCTGCCTTCTTTCTCACAGCTTTTTAACAAAGGCCCAGAAACTCTGCTAACCTTTCCAAAATGGCACATCCCGCTCACACTAAGCTTCCTCAGGGACTTTTGATCTCTACAGAACCCAGGAGACTGGGACCACGGATGGCTTTCTGTTCCTGGGAACAACATTCTATTCTGTAAACCATGATGGGATACACTCCTCTCTTGGCTTCCATACCAAGCCACTGTTTACTCTTATCTGTCTGTGTTTGTCAAGTGCATGCTGTTTGGTTGTGTCTATTTCCTTTTGGCATCTATCTCCCTTAGTTTTTCTTCCCTCAGCTTATAGCAGAGAGGAGGAAGAATTCTCTGGTCAATGGGGGTATAAGATTCCCAGAAAGTAAATCCTCAAATAGTGTTGTGTGTGTGCGTGACCATGGCAATGATAGAAGATTCTAAATAAAACATATAACAATCGATTTGCTTTTATGCACTTCTTCTCAATACTCTTCAGACACAAGGAATGAGACGCCATGACAAGAGAGCTTTTCCTTATGATATTTCATTCTGAATTTAGTACTAAGAAGGCTCACTGACTGACTAAGGAAAAAAATGAAACCTTCGTCTGGTCAAAGATTTCTGTCTTCCAAGCAGGTGCTAAGGATTAGAAGCAGATGAGGAGTTTCCTATACTTAACGACAAGAGGCATCACCACCACAGATGAGGGGTGTAGGAGTGAGTTACTCAAGCACGGTTCTATTTGATACTTATCTACCACTTAGTGCACTGTGCAGTACACAGTAGGTCATCCGTGAGTAGGTGAATTCAGCCCTATCTCTCCTGTAGTGTGGGGTATACTCTTTAGACATTTTCATATACTTCATCTGCACATAGTAGCCGTATCTTCCCAGGGATGTTCCATCAAGATTGTACCCAAACTTCTGCTATGATCTCCCTGTGATGCTGTCTTTGGGAGCATGTGATAGAAATCCTTTTAGAAAAGATTTGCCCTCTCTTGCCCCACCCCCAACACCATTCCTCTGGATACAGCTTTCTAATACCAGGAGGATCACAGGTTCAAGGCCAGTCTCAGCAATTTAGGGAGACCTTGTTTCAAAATAAAAAATAAAAAGGGCTAGGGGTGTAGCTTGGAGGTAGAATGCTCCTGAGTTCAATCTTGGTACCAAAACCAAAAAACAAAGCAACAACAAAAACAATGTGAGGTAGTAGTTAAGAGTATGGGCTCTAAAGCTAGTCTCTGTGAATTTGCATTCTGAATATACTCTCTTTAGTTCTCTGACTTTAGAGATACCAAGTAATCTCAATTGTTCTCAATTTTCTTATCTGTAAAATGGGGTTATAATCTCTGAGAAAATAAATGAAGTCATTAAGGCAAAGGGCTTAGAACGTTTCTTGCCACACACTTTGTTTGCAAGAAATACTAGCTAGTATTCTCTGTGAATGAAGGCAGTGGGCATCAACTACCATCTGAGGGAACTCCATTAGATTCAGAACATTGCAGTAAAACCTACTTAACCTCATTCCTTCCCTGGCTCCCATGGTTCTCAGGCAGGTCTCCCTGTCCCCAGCCTTGTTCTCACCAATGTATGCCCATACAGAGGGCCTAGGGTCATCTTTCTAAACTATAGATCTGACAGTGTAACTGTCTTCCTCAAGGCCTCTCATGTGTGTTTCTCCACTGGGCATGCTCTCGGCTCTAGCATGACACTCCATGCCCTGCCCCGCCTGCTTTGATCTCTGTCCTGGGCTCTAGCTTCACCCCTTCCCACTTCCCACTCCCTCCTAACAGCTCTGAACACTCGGCTTTTGGACTTCCTCCCCACATATGGCTGTCTTGTGCTCCTGCTACCTAAAATTGCTCCCTTTTCACCCCACCCAACCCCACCCTCATCCTGCTGGGTGACCAGCGAGCACCCCTCCTTCAGAACCCAGGCAAAGTGTCACCTCTTTGGTGGAGTTGCTTTCAATGCTATGAGGGACTGAATTGTGCTCCCTGAATTCACAGCTTGAAACCCTAACTCCCACTATCTGAGTGAATGCATTTAGAAATAGGTCCTTTAAGAGGTGATCAAGTTCAAAAGAGGCCAATAGGGTGGTCCTAATCCAATCTGACTGGTGTCCTTATAACAAGAGGATGCTTGGACATACAGAGACACTGGGGTATATGTTTCTAGAGGAAAGGTCATGTGTGAGGACGCAGCAAGAAGCCCTGGGAGCAAAGGAGAGAGGCCTCAGATGAAACCAAACCTGCTGACACCTTGATCTTAGACTTAAAGCCTCCAGAACTTGGAGAAGATACGTTTCTGTTGTTTAGGCCACCCAGACTATGGCATTTTGTTTTGGTAGTCCTGCCAAACTAATTTGGATGCCCACAGAATTACCTTGGTTTGGTCTCTCTCCATAACATATCTATGACTTTGGCAGCTCTTACCAGGCAAGACTCAGAGACACTCTTTATTCTTTACCCTAAACCCCATGCAGTCACTGCAAACACATGTTACAAATGTCATAGTCAAGAGATTCTGCTTTCCACAGAAGGATAAGCTGGAGACACACATGTGTGTCGTTGGCATCTGGTAATACAACCTATTTCATGATCGCATTATCCTAGCAATATATGTAAATGTTACCTTCTACCTGATAGAATGTTGTTGTTGTTATAGGTGGTGGTGGTGGTGGTGGTAGTAGTGGTACTGGGGATAGAACGGAGGGGCATTTTAGCTTCAAGTTACACTCCCACCCCCTTCTTAATTTTTTTTTTAATTTTGAAACAGAGTCTAAGTTGCTGAGGCTCTTGCTAAGTTGCCAAGGCTGACCTCGAACCTGCCATCCTCCAGTTTCAACCTCCTAGGATCATAGACATGTGCCACCAGACCCAGCTTAGAATGTTTTGCTATAAAATTTTTTAATGATTGATTAAAATTATTTCACTTTTATTAGCCAAATCTTCAAGCAAAACTGGCTGCCAAAAACATGTGTCATGGTATCCTGTGGCTTTTCCTGCCTTTTGTTTGAGATGAGCTTTGGGGTGTGAGTGTTCCTGGAGAGGCAGACCCAGTGAGCAGGGGGTATGGAGAGAGACTAGAGAATAGATAGTGTTTAAAGACAGATACAAACGCCAGTGCCACATAATGATAACTGAGAGATTAGAAGACCTATACTGTGCTTGAAAATGGTTGCCCCCTCAAAAAAACTTGTTTGTTTCTTGTTTGTTTGTTTTGTGTGTGTGTGTGTGGTACTGAAGATTGAACCCAGAGGCATTCTACCTCTCAGCTTCTCAGCTATACCTGCAGCCCTATTTTATGTTTCATTTATAAACAGGGTTTCACTAAACTGTGGAGGACCTCACTAAGTTGCTGAGGTTGACCATGAACCCGTCTGCCTCAGCCTCCCAAGTACTGGGATTACAGGAATGGACCACCATGCCCACCTTAAACCATTTCTTACAAAAGAGAGGGGAAGATGTCATGATACCTGGAGATTTGGGGTATGCATCAATAATCTGTGACCATGAAAACCAGACTGATTAGAAGAAATGGGTGACAGTGAGAATTTTTAAAATGGGTAAAAATAGTATTTATGAAATTGTTTTAGAGTTAATTGAAAATGCATGGAAAATAACTTAGGACATACCAAATAAAGCAAGTGGATCATGATTATTAGTGCCCCATACTCAGTATTACCCACATAAATACCAAGATAGAATTGCCCTAGTAGAAATTACCATGTTCATATATAAAGAAAATTATTCTTGTTGGAAAAAAACTCAGTAAAACTGAGCCCTAAATAATGCAAAAAACTAATTTTTATCTTGAGCAGAAACTATGTAAGGAAGAGTGAAATGGAAACAGAATGGTAGAGATCGCCATTGTGAAATCATATGAAAAATTCCAGCACCTACAGTTTCAGAGGTGGGGGGGGGGAATCCACACAGAAGCCATTATTTTATGCACACTTGGCATTTGTAAATATTGTTCATTCAACCACAGCAACACTCTGAAATAGGCATTTCTACCTGAGAACTATTCAGACCCCATCAGAATCACTGCCATTATCCACCATGGCAATTCACCTGAGCTCCACCTTGGCAAAGAGAACTAGGACCCAAGCCCAGTAATGGAGTGTCTGACCCACGGCTTTTTCTTTACCCCAATTTAGCACAAAGAACTTCAAATGACCCACTCCCCATCCTACTGCCTGTTGCATTTCGGAAAGTAGTTTTTCAGAGGGTGTAAGTGATGGAGTTTTGGGTCAGTCTTGCCCTGGGATCTAGGGAAAGCTCCACAGCATCATAGCACCATAACTTGAGCCAGGCTACTCCATCTCTCTAAGCCTAGACTTCTTTGCAGCTAAATGAACATGATAATAAAATTAATGTCCTCATGAGTTTGGACATCTTCAATCATATCAGACTATACTTGGCACATAATATGCATTAAGTGTTTAAAAGAAGGTAGTTGTTATTACATGTGTACCTAGAACCACTTCGTCAACATCAAATCCCACAGTGAGCTCTCAGATCCAATGAAGCAGCATTGCCAAATACTTCTGGGCTGCAATGACTGCCACCAACAAGTGAGTCAGGATTCATTTCCAGGTGGCTCTAGCTAACACCTTATTTTAATTGCCTTCCAAGTAGATACCTCCCAGGTTAAAAGAGTTGCCTAAGGTCTTACACAAAGTCTAGGGCCAGATATTGTTATGAAACCCAGGTGGTCGATGACACAATTATTATAAAATCTTGTTCACACTCTCCTTGCCCAAGGCAATGTTGAAGTTGGAAGTATCAGGATGGTTGAAAAGAAGATTTTTCACAAGAAGGTGTGAACCTCAGGGTTACATTTCCTGTTTGTTTCTAAATTAGACATTTTAGAGCCAAACATCCATTGCAGGCTTTCAGAAATTGAGAAATTCCCCTGGGTACCCTGGCCCTGCTGGACAGATCACTCCTCCTGTCTCAACATTGCCATGTTATTTCTGGGTAGGTTTCTGTTGTTTCTTCAGGTGTCATCTAGAGGGTCCAGGCACGTCTGTGATCTGCAGAGGAAAAGAGGGCAGACCAAGAAAGAGAGGATGGGTCCAGGGAATGAAGTGGCCCGTGCAAAAGAGAAAGCCAAACAGAGACATGTGGAGTTCATCATGGAAGAAGCAAAACTCCCCGAGCCGTGTAAATGTGTGTGAGCGCCGAGGGGAGGGCACATCTGAAGCAACTGTTTTTCTATGCAGCTTGCAAATGGTTTTGTGGTTTCTGCAGAGTTCCTTTTGGGTGATTGCTTTTAAGCACCACCTAAGCCCATCCCAGCTCAGCCCGTGGAAAGTAATGTTTAGAGACATTTCTGCATGCTGGAAGAACATCACTTTATAAAAATTTCATCCAAGAAATGAATACATGGACGATTCTCATACACACAGCCTCATCCCTGCACATTGGGTCTTTACTACGAGAACTGGGTGGAAATATCAGGGAGAAAAAGTGAAGCAAATAATCAACGTTATGTAGACAAAAATGTTATTGGAGTTAACATTTCTCCTTGTAACATCATAAAAACACAGATTTAGTCCAACAGTCCAATGCTCTTTTCTTTTCTTTCTTTCTTTTTTTAATTGAACCCTGGGGGCATTCTAACTCTGAATCTTGCTAAGTTGGTGAGGCTGGCTTCAAACCTGTGATCCTCCTATCTCAGCCTCCCAAGTACTGGGATTACATGTATGTGCCACCACATACCTGGCTCCAATAGCTTTCATTAAGTTACTTTAAGTCACGTGATACTATACTAAAGCAGTAGTACCTGCCTTCAAGAGGAAAGCTATAATGAAGGAGCTGCAATCACGTACATACTTGCTAAGCAGATAGCAAGCAATTGCAATATAATTAAAAACTTGTGTAGAAAGTGACATGGGGGACTGTACGGGAATCAATCACAAATAATAAGAGGCAACACTGGTCAATGAATGAACCAATGCTGAACATCTTCCCTTTGAAGCCAGAACTCCTTTGACCTCCAGCAGCATTGATTTGCCATTAAATCTCAGAGATATCACAGGAGCATCAGCTAATAGAATCCCAGGAAGATGTTTTCTTATTTGGTAAATTCAACCAGACTGAGAAATTGAAATATCCATGGAGCTCTGTTGGTTCTCTGCATCCCTTTTTTACTTGATTCCCCTTTGAAAGCAAAGCTCTACCACGTATTAAATAGGTTAGTGGGTCAGAGGAAGAAAAAGATGGGATAGCCCACATCTTATACCTTGGGAAAGGTGTCAGGAACATCTTTCCAGCACTCAGGCTAAACTGGGAACGACTCTCCAGAGCAACTCCAAGGGAACAGGATGTGGAATCAGAGTTTGGAGCCCTGCCTGGGCTACAGGTGAATGTGACTCAGCAACCTTGGTCAGGAGAGAAAACACAGAACAATAGAGTCGAAAGTGGTCACATGAAGGGTGATCAAAAGAATAGCAGGTGAAGCAAGAATACGAGACATGTGCTGGCAGGGACAGTGTCCGCCAGACTGTGTGAAGAGCTGAGTAGGAAATCTTGTAATTGACTCCAGGGCCAACACGCCTGGAGGGATTCCAGTCAGAGGTTTGGGGCTCTAACTAAGCATTTCCAAACTCTGGGTCATAAATTTTTTTGTATATGGAAAACCCAAGATGTAAAAAAAAACAAATCAAGAATGACCCAGACTAAAGACTACACACTCAGTATGTCCCAGGACTGTATATAAAACTAACTCCTATGGATTCCACTCAGTAAATATAGACTCGGACTCTGACCCTAGACACAAGCCCGGGGTACTCTGGAACAATAGAAGAGAAGATCTTTCACTTGCAGGTGTTTAGAAGTCTCTCTCCACCCAGACTTCCTAAGTAGCCATTCTGGAACATCTGATCTTGATAGAAAATTGTGGAAAGGGATTAGCCATCTAGTCTTGGGGCATGATTAAAACATTTTCATAGCCCCAGAGGTTTTTTATCATCAACAGAAGAAAGTTAATTTTTTATGGTACTGGGGCTTGAACCCCGAGACAGTGTACCTCTGAGCTACACCTCCAGCCCTATTTTATTTTTTTAATTTTGAAATAGGGTCTTACTAAGTTGCTGAGGCTGGCCTGGAACCTGTGATCCTGCTGTCTCCGTTTCTCAAGTACTAGGATTACAGGCGTGCTCCACCACACCCAACTGAAAGTTAATTTAAGGCAATAATTCCGTACTTCCCTTACTCCCTCCTTCTCGAGGCTCCTGTAACAATAAACTTCCTGTATGTAAGAGGAGCCTCAAACCCAGCCCTAAGTGCATTAACCACTCACTCATTTAAATGAGCCAAGGTCATGATCCCTGGGAAGAGTAACTTCCCAGCCTGAAGAGAAGATATTGTAAGTTGGAGATATATAGTACAGTATTTTCCACTAAGGCAGATTTCCCCAATTTGTGCTTCACAGATATTTTGCAAAATTAGCATTCGATCATCAAATTAGTTTGGGAAACTGCAATGGTGTTAATATAGCTTTTGACCCACAAAGATCCATTATGATTTAAAGCTTGGTCCCAAGGGTGGTACTTCTGGGAGGTGGCAGAACTTTTAAGAGTTGTGCCTCAGGGGAGTGTGAGGTCACTGGAGGTGTGAGGTGTTTCTGGTTGACCCTTTGGTAGTTCTCTCAAGAGGGTTGCTATCAAAGTGGCAAGCCTGTCCCTACGCCATCCTCTCTTCTCCACTCCTAACTCAAGATGTTACCGCTAGCCTGTTCCTGCTGCTGCTATCCACCAGGATGCGACCCAGCTAAGAAATGAGCTGATGCAGGTGCCACAATTGTGAGTTAAATAAATGAATTTCCTCTTTGTAAGTTAGCTGCCTCAGGTACTTCACTGTAGTAACTTGAATCTGACTAACACAGAAACACAGGGTTAAACTGAGTTGAATATTTTCTTTGTCATATATTCTGTGTCTTTAATTATATTGTCAATCTGCAAGCAGAAAATGTAGTGTTTTCCCATTTTACTTGATTATGGAATCCTTTCCTCATAAACATGATTTCTAAGACCAGTGCTCTGGAATACACTTTGGGAAACACTGTGCTAGGGTCCCATATCCCAAAATGTGTTCTCCTGCAGATTTCATACAATCACAAAGAGAGTGCACTTCAAAGTGATTCCAGAGGAGCTGGCCTTTGGCAGCCCTGAGATCCTCTGAAACATTTTCCTTATAATGAAAATGTCCATGACTAATATTCATTATGTTTTCTCCAAATATTTTTTCTCATGATCACAAGACTAACTTCCTACCCAGACCTCTTGTTTGCATGTGATGAGGAAGCAGTTTGGTCTCTTGGGTTCTGTTCCCCAGTTCTATGTCGGCATGTTATGTGGTGTCACATTTAGCTGATCAGCCCACTGGGAACACTTCATCCTTTTCCCTTAAGGAAGGCGATGGGGTTTGGGATGCAGGTTCAGTTCTTGGAAGGATCCCTTTCCACAGAGAAAAACACTGTTACATCCCAGACAACTAAATCCTATTCTAAACAAGGGCCTGACATGATGTACTTTCACAAACATATCAATCACTAAACTGAACATAGGAAGGAGAGAGAGGGAACAGGGGGGAGGGAATGGGGTGGGAATCGGGAAAGGTTAAATGAGAGATGTGTGCATGTATGTCTCTACCAGCTTGTACCTAACAAAGATGTATGACCACAATGCACCAATAAAAAAATAAAAAAGGGCCTGGGCTCCTTGGAACACTGGAGAGAGACAACTGCTGATACAGCACCCCCTGTCACCACCCCTGGAAAAACAACTCCGAGGACATACTCCAGACAGCGGGTCAGCATCTTCTGTGCAGCAGACAGCACATGAGGCTTAGTCAGCCTCTGACCCAGGGACCCAGGTCCCCGTGCTGGAGTGACAATAGCGCCAGGAGGGAATGGGATCTAGCAGGAAGCAGCCACTCTTCCCCAGTTGGCAGGTTCTGCATTTCCGTCTTCAGTGAGAGCCTTGCCAATTTAGGAAATGTCAAATCTTGTCCCAAAGAGTCAGATGGATTGACTCCTGGTTTCTATCATGTTCTGGAAGATGTAGTGTCTGAAAACCACAATCCATCTGTTTTTAAGTATCTTCATTTAAAACAGCACCTTTTGCAAACATTAAGAAAACAGCGGGAATCTTTTGTGAGCCAGATATCAGAGAGTGGCCTGAACTGCAGTACAGATGTCCACCTGGAGAGGCCAGAGGGGTGATCTGCAGGTAAGATAGGCCCTTCCCACTGGGACTGGGGCAGCTGCACAAACACACAAGCTGGTCCCCATAGCTCAGAGAGCCTGGAGAAAGGAAATGGATGAAGTCATGCTGGCCAGGCTTGTGTCACCCTCGAGTAATTAGGACCCTTGCCCAGCCACCTCCCAGACCTAGCCGAGCACACACACAGGTGTGTTGACCTTCTCCAGCTGGCATAACATGGCCACGCCAGCGCTGAGGCTGAAACGGCCTGCAGCCATCCAAGACTAATATGGCTGGGCCATGGAAGCCAAGCCAGGAAGAAGAGGGAAGGGTCTCCGTGGCAAAATGAAAATAAATGGCAAAGCAGCATTGTGTGTGTGGTTACCCTGGAGAAGAAGAATCTGGAAGGAATAAAAATAGAAGTCTTGTCAAGGCTCTTCAGTGAGGTTTGTTCCGGCACAGCCAGGTGGTCCCAGAGTACAGGGCAGGCGTTAATAGCCATGGTGCTGGGAGAAACAGAAAAGCCCGCTGAGACTCCAGCCCAGCCCCAGGCCCTAAGTCAAGGGACATCTGGGAGACATGTCCCCCCGACTTCTGCTCTTTTTATACAACCTTTCCATTCATTATCTTGCTTGTGAGTTAGGTGGGGTTATTAATTAACCCTTTTTATATAGGAAGAAATTCAGGCCCCGAAAACTGGGGGTTCACAGCGTCTCCACTGGCACCTGAAGGAGCCAGGACTCAAGGCCAGGCTTCTCTCACCCCATCATTTGTGTTTTGATTTTCTCCTAATGGTTCAGGTCACAGAAGCCTTCAACAAGCAAACTGACCCTTTTCTGTTGGAGCACATGGAAAAGAATGTCAATATGTCCCCCCAAAACCTGTGCAGAAGGCATCTTTGACTCTTATTCTTATTCCCACTTTTTGCCAGTTTAGGCTGCAGGGAAAACAAGCTCTATTTGCTGCACAGGAGGACCACTGAGCAGTGGAAGTGTACAGTACAGGCAGGCAGGGCAGACCTGATGGCTTCATTCTTGCCTTCTTCTACCAACGTCCCTTTCACACCCCACCTGGGTGATTCTACAAGTCAGAGTTCCTCCAAAATCCCAAGACAGGGCTTGAGGGTGCACACCAAGTAGACCAACCAGAACTTACTCATCTATACTGTTAAACCATGCAATCATACCGCTGCATTCAGATCTTTCTGGATGGTCCAGTGGATTCCCGCTACACTCACGCACCTGAGATATTTTCAGTGACTTTTTTTTTGCAGTGAAAATATTGCTCTCAAAGGGAAAAAAGTCACAACAATTTAGTTATTCCATCTTAATGGTTCTATTTTCAATTCTAGAATTAGGCAATGCTTCATTCCATAAAGTAGAATAAGTGTTCCTGTGAGCAGAGTTTAGAAGTCTGGGTTTATAGACAGAAAAGGGCTGAAGAAAGCAAAAGCAAACACCAAAAAGCAGATTAATTTGTTTTGAAATGACTTTCTTTGGGAGGCAGGGACAGGGAGACAGAACAAAAGAAAACTAGCTGATGGGTTATATTAGGTTATTCCAGGTCACTTTCAGTGTAAGGATAGATAAAGGCCAGGGGGAACTTCCCATCAGACCAATTGAACCTGGCCTGTCTGGGAAATTTAACTGTACTCTCACTAATTTTGATTTTTTTGAAGGTAAAATAAATAGCTTTGTTTTAGCTTGATTTCAACGAACTTGAGCGTGAGTAGCTCCATTTTGATTTTTAGTCTGATTTGTTAGGGCCCAGTGCCAGAGCTTAATCCAAAAAAAAAAAAAAAATAGCCTGCGATTCTTATTAAACATTGTATTTGTGTCTGTGTCCTATCTCAAGCCTTTGGAGATGCTTAGTGAAGATGTTACAGAGTTTAGCAACATGCAAACATAACATACAGATAACTGGCATTCTGGAAATGTTTTCTATACATTTAAGAGCTGTTGCCCTAAGGCACAATGACAACTCTGTCCCCTTGGGTCACAACTCTGCGTTATGTTCCTTGTTGCTGATGTGCCTCAAATCAAGAATTGCAGTTAGCTGTTCTTTGCTCCAATTGTTCCTTATAATGACCTCTTTTTCTCTCCATAACTGCTCTCCATTGCAATCTCTTCCTTCTACCTTGGCCTTTCTCTTCCTCCCCACTTCTGCCATGCTGTCTTCATTTAGATAAAAGTGTTGCTGTTACATTATCACTGTTGACAACTAGTCACAGTTTTTTCAGACTGCTCAGAAAACTGACCAATCTGCATTCACCAGTGGAAAATGTCAGGGTCCCCAGCTGTCAATAGCAAACAACTCCATTCAGCTAAAGATTACTGAACACCCACCAGTCACTGAGTGCCAAGAGGAAAACAAATAGGACAGGAACCGCAGTTCAGAGCAGTCTGCAGTCTTCCATTGCCACGAGCCCAGTGAGGCTTACTCTTTGCATGGCATACACATAATAGATGTTCAGTACCTACTTCAATGAAATCATTATCTTGCTCTCACTAATTCTCATATTATAATTGTTTGAAGCCTGCAAGTTTCCTAAAAGATGGGATGATTAAAGAAAAAAAAAAAGCCGGGCGTGGTGGCGCACGCTTGTAATCTGAGCATTTGGGAGGCTGAGACCTGAGGATCTGGGTTCGCAGCCAGCCTCAGCTACCTAGTGAGGCACTCCGCAACTTAGTGGAGTTTCAAAATAAAGACTAAAAAATAGGGCTGGGGGTGTAGCTCGGAGGTAGAATGCCCCTGAGTTCAATCCCCAGTACCGCAAAAAAAAAAAAAAAGAAAAAAAAACAAAACCCATGAATGAGTGACCATATAGAATGAGACAAAAGCATTGGGCAAAATCATTACTCCAACCAGACATCTTCAATCTGCCAACTCCCTCCATCATCTCAAGCTCTGTCTACAGACCCGAGGCTAACTGTGGAGAGATCCTGCACCAGAGGGGCAAGGTCTCTTTTTTTAAAAATTTAATTTAATTTTTTTATTTTTAAATTTATTTTTTTAAATTAGTGCATTGTAATCATACATCTCTGTCAGGTACAAGCTGGTAAAGGCATACATGCACACATTTCTCATTTAACCCCTTCCCCAATTCCCGCCCCACTCCCTCGCCCTCCTTCCTTCTCAAGTCCAGTTTACTGATTGATTTTGATATGTTTGTGAAAAGTACATCATGTGCATTAGGGTGTTTCCCTCCAACCCCATCACCTTCAGTTAAGTCAACTTCTTTGCTTATCTAAGGTTTCTCCTTCTTCATCTGGAGTCCCTCTATGCCCCATCTTCTCCCTAGCATCCACATATTAGGGAGAACATATGATTTTTTTACTCTTTGTCACTGACTAATCTCACTTAACATAATGTTTTCCAGTTCCATCCATTTCCCTGCAAATGACATGATTTTGTTCTTCTTTATGGCTGAGTAAAATTCCATTGTGTACATATCCCATAGTTTTGTAATCCATTCATCTGTCGATAGACATCTTGGCTGGTGCAAGGTCCCTTTATGAGCTATACCCTGGCCCAGTTCCTTCAGACCAGGTGTCTGACCTTCTCACAATACCTGGCTAGGCAGAGGGAGGGGAGGCTGGGAAGAGGAAAAGTCCATTCAAGTCCTTTAGCCACGCCCTCCATCCCTCCACACACACCAGACACCAAGTGAAGGGGCACTCCCAACATAACTTAATTCTGGGCCTTCACCTTAGCCCAGGACATTCGGTCCTGCTCCACCCTGACTATGAGCCTTGCCGTTTGCCTACCTGGGCCTCTTCTCGCCTCTCACATGCCTTTGACACCTGGAGCCATTCCCTCCACCCCACCCCTGCTATGACCTTGCCTCACACCAGCAATTCTGACTTTTCATGCCCTCTCACTCTACACAAAGCCCACTTGCTTCTGTGCTCTCTCTCTCCAGGTAATGAGCTTTCTTTTTCGTTAGGGACCTAATTGCCTTTCAAGGATATCCCAGTCAAAGCCAACCAAGGAAATTGGCACGGATATGAGCAGGGCATGATGCCCTTCACACTCCAGTCCTGGGGTGGCCATGGCACCAGCGCTTGCCCAGCACTCAAGCTGGGCTTGATAAGAGAACCCTCAGCCTAGAAACGGCTTCCTGCTATGCTGCAGTCTTTCATTTCACCCCATACAATCTAGGATTTCACCCCAAATTGCCATAGACTCCTCTAGTGTTTTGGCTCAGCCCTTGAATAACCTGAGAGACCTTTGGGGGTCAATTGTGTCAAAGAAAGATGATCAGCAAATGAGGAGAAGGATACTCACAGGTGAGAAAGGGGAAGAACTGAATACACTCAGGTGCAGATAAGCCATAGAAATGCAAAGCAGTGGGTGCAGCCAAGAATAGCAAGCTGAGATCAGGGAAGAAAGAGCAATCTGGAGTAAGAAGAGAACTAAAGAGATAGTAACCGCTGCAGTGTGATATCACCTGTACCACTGCCTCCTCCCATGTGTCTATTTCGGGAACAGTCACCCTTAGAAAGTGGCTATTTTCAAAGATAATTAGAAAGAAAAATCAGGTGGCTGGACAGAAGAGCTATTCAGAAACCTTTGTTTTAGGTCATACAGCACAGGAGAAAAAGGAGAAAGGAGACCCACTGTGTCTCAATTAGGTATTGGCTACTGTTTCTTTCTTGTCTCTGGGGAATTGACAACCCCCAAATGAACACCCAAGTGGAAAAAAACCAGGATCTCTACTTCATTAACAGCGGCTAGAGGCCTAGCTGAGTTCGTAGAATAATTTTTAATAATAAAAACATGCATAATAAATTTATGCATCTATAATAAATTACAGTGTATAAGTGCATGCACCTATAATAGTAATAATAATAACAACAAATGTCTCCTTAATAAATGTGCGCATCTGTTATGGGGATGTCTCAAGCCAGCCTGAGAACTCTGAGGCTTGGTTTCTTTTTCTAGTCTCAACCAGATGTTCTGGGGCCACTCACCTCCACCTGCTTCCCAAGGCAGCTTTCAGGTGCCAGCCACGTTATGAGGTGAGGGACGCGGAGTTCAGAGGTAAATAAAATACTCTATTCCTGCTTTTGAGGACTTCACATATTTGGACCTCTATTGTATCTGAAAAATAAGAGAACTGGAGAAGAGACATTCAAAATCTTTTCAAATTCCACTTTTCTAGCCAAAGAATAGCCTGGGGAAGCAATATGGAGTAAGTTCTGCTGCAGTCTTTATTTTCATTTATTAATCCATTGCTTCAGATACTTGAGTTATTATTCTTACCAAATGGCATTTCTTTTCATCTTTTTTAAAAAAAATATAATGTAGCTATTTGGATATTGTCACCTATATGAGTCTGTGACCTCCAGGAAAACCTGAAAAGAGACTCTGATTTCTTTGTATTGTCTCAAATAACATTATCAGGCTGTTTCTTCATCCCACATTTGTGCCTGATCAATATTACTAGTTATTATTCACATTCAGTCTTCTTCAAAGATCAGAGCAGTATAGTTCTACTGTTTGCCCAACTAAAAAGTAAACCTGTATTTCAGTTAGTACCTGACTGCTAGGAGTTCATATTAAAGTCAGGAATACTGACTCAGATACCTAAAAAAAAGTATACAGAAAAGCCTGAATAGAAGGCATAAAGCCAGAGATACATGATTTAGTACATGTTTTGGAGGGCAAGCAAACAATCTGTTTGTATACTAACCCAAAGTAATCCAAAGGTAATCCAAGGCGATGCATGCCGAGGAATGGAAAACTGGCAAAGCAAGAAACCACAGGGATTTTCAAAACTATGTCAGAGATTGCAAAGATGAGACCTAGTGATATCTTGACCTTTATGGCTGGAGAAGAATGCGCAAACTTTCTTCTTAGAAAGGGGTAAGGTAGAGGGTTGAAAATTAAGGCAAAATCACAGAGATTGGAAGAGGAGGTAGGTAGAGAGCAGAAGTTAAGAGCAAAGGCTTTGCCTTCTAAGAGACCAGGGTTTACAGCCAGCTCTGCTGTCTATTTAACGTTTGGAAAGTGATAAACTTTATTTTTCTTAATAATACTGAATAAGATTCTTGTGAATATGCAATGAGATCACTTTTATAATCAGGAGATATCCCTCTTTATCTCTAGTAATATTTAATTTCTAAAACTACTTTGTATATTAACATATCCACTCCAGCTCTCTTATGATTATTGCTCGTACGATATATCTTTTTCAACATCTTTAGTTGTATCTCTGACTCTAAAGTGTCTCTGTTAGCCAGCACACCTTTGGGGCTTTCTTTATATCTCATCTGACAATCTATGTTTTTATTAGTGTTTAATCAATTTAATGGACTGTTTTACATGGTTATGGATATAATTATATTTATGTCTGTTCCTTTGCTGTTTGTTTTCAACATGGCTTTTGTCTTTCTTGTTCCCTATCTCTTCCTTACTATTGCAATATGGGGGGGGTCATTTTAAATATTTTGTTGATTTTTGAAGTTATTTTAATGTTTTCTCTAGGGATTAAAATGTATATTTTAATGTACCAATATAACTCAAGTTAATATTGACCTAATTTCAGTTAAAATCTATTCTGTTATATATCTTAACTTCACTTATCTTTTGTGCTATTGCTGTCATGTATAGCTACATAATAATATAAACCAAACAATACAGTGTTATAATTATAGCTTTACACAATCTGATTTTTTTAATTAAGAGAAAATAAAATATACATTTACACAGTCTTTGATATTTACCCCCTAGTTACCATTTCTGGAGTTCCTCATTTCTTCCTAAATGTTTGCCTTATAATGTAATTTCATTTCATTTCTCACAGAACTTCCTAGAAGGCAGGTCTGCTAACAATAATTCCTCCCAGTCTTTGTTTATCTCGGAGTGTCTTTATTTCACCTTAATATTTGAAGGGTAGTTTGGCTAGATATAAAACATTTTGAAAGTGTTATTCCACTGCCTTCTTGCTTCTGTTGGTCCAGATAAAAAATTCAGGCATTGATTGTATTGCTGTCCTCCAACTAGTGATATCGTTTTATCTTGCTGTTCTTAAGATTTTCTATCTGTGTTTGTTTTTTAGTAATTTTAATATGATGCATGTAGGCGAGGATTTTTATATCTATCCTACTTTGAGTTTGTTGACCTTTGTGGATATGTAGATTAACATTTTTCATCAAATTTGTGGAAATTTCAGCCATTATTTCCTCAATTATTTTTTCTGACTTTTTTTACTCTGTCTTCTATAACTCTCATTACATGTAAGTTGGGGTGTTTGATGCCCCCCAGGACTCTGAGTCTCTTTTCATTTTTCCTTCATCTATTTTTCTTTCTATTCTTCAGAATGGTTAACTTCTATTGATTTATATCAAGTTCACTGGTTATTTCTTTGACCACCTCAAATCTTTTAATTTAATTTTAATTTTATCTAGTCCTTAAAATTTTTACTAAAATTAAGTTTATTTAAATTTAAAAATCTAAATTTTTATTTCAGTTACAGTATCTTTAAATTATAGAATTTTCATGGTTTCCTTTTTAAGTGTTATTATCCTATAGTTTTGTTTGTTGGTTGGTACTATGGTTTGAACTCAGAGGCATTCTACCTCTGAGCTAGACCTCCAGCCTTATTTGATTTTTTACTTGAAACAAAGTCTCACTAAATTGCTGAGGCTGGCCTTAAACCTACAATTCTCTCATCTTAGCCTCCCAAATACTGGAATTATAGGCATGTGTTACCATGCTCAGCCCCTTTCGTTTTTAATATATATCATAAGAAGTGTGATATAGTGATTATATATATATATATATATATATATATATATATATATATATATATATAATTTCTATGGACTTTTTCCCTTGAGCAACAGTCATATTTCCTGTATCTTTGAACATCACATTATATTTTACTGGAAACTGGACATTTCAGATCATTTATTGTAACAAACCTAGATTATGGTATTTTCCAGGAGATAGTTATCATTTACTTAGACTTAGTTTACAGAATCTGCTCCCCTGAGATGTGTAGCTACTGATGTCTCTGCTTAGTTGTCTTTTTATTCTTATCTTGCCTGGTGTGGTGGCACATATCTGTAATCCCAGTACTTGGAAAGCTGAAACAAGGAGGACTGCAAGTTGAGTCCAGCCTCAGCAACTTGACTCTTATTTATCTAGTTTTTACCTAGCTTCTTATGTGGTGCCCTAATGTCTACATTGTTCATTGGCAAGTCAGTGACCAATGGGCTCATTCTAAAGCAGCACCTGGAGAGGCTGTAATCTTCTACTCTCTGCTGAAAGATCTGTGTGTGTGTGTGTGTGTGTGTGTGTGTGTGTGTGTGTGTGTGTGTGTGTGTGTGTGTGTGTGTGTGTGTGTGTGTGTGTGTATGTGTGCTCATTGAGGTAGTGGGGATGGGATTCAAAATTCAAGCAGTCTTCAAGTCAGCCTCCGCTTTTACTTGACATGGATCTCCTGTAAAACAAGTCTCACATTTAACCAGGGAAAATAGACCCCTTATCTAGCCCTTTTATGACTCTCTGTTAGGTTTTGACTGTCTGTCCAGTGCTATAACTAGTACTCAGGTAAAAACTATGAGGATTCCCCTTTACTTCTTACCACATCTGCTGCCAGGAATGGGTTTTGGTTCTCCAGTCCAAATCAAGACAGCCCTGTCCAGCTATAAAGCTGCTAGTTTTCGTGGTCAGCCCTGCCCTGGTAAAAACAGTGTGCTGACCAAGTGTTCGGAGGGGTGATGTGACAGCAGAGGGGCAATCTCAGGCCAGAAGACTGTAGATCTCTGTGGATCCCACTTTTCTTATTCAAAGTTTTTACATGAGGAAACATTTCTCAATTTGTTTGCCTCTGGTTGATTTTCAGAGCTCTGCAACAGTTATTTTTAACAGCTTTTCCAGTTTTGTGCTTGTCTTTTTAGGGAAGAAGATTTGCTAAACTGTGCATTCTGCTCTAACAGAGTCCTGCTTGTAAATAAACTTTTTGAGTCAATTGGTTCAACATATGACAGCAGCTTTTTTTTTTCCTTTTTCTATCTACCCTGTTTACTACCCCCTAATAATTTTTATATATTTTCTACTGAAAAAGCTTTTTTAATGCCTGTGTTGCTTTTTCATGTCTTCTTTGTGCTAATGATTAAAATGTCTCTTAAGATGACCACAAAAGCATCCTAACTAGCATTTATTTTTGTCTCTTCCTGAGGCTTTTTTTTATCATCTTCCAGTGCCATAAATTGAATCTGGGACCTCATACATGCTAGGCAAGCACTCTACCACTTGAGTGGTAGCCCCCCCCCCCCTTTCCTGGGACTTTTCCTAAAGCTAAATGAACACAGCAGGTGTCTGGGCAAATAGAGTACATTTGTGGCATAGATCCAATGAAGTTGTAGACCTTATTCAAAGACCAGAATTTCAGACTTCTTGCACACCATCCAGAGAATTTATATCATTTCTCAAACTTTTCTATCAGAATACTGGAAGAGAGAAAGACTCATCCCGCAGTATCTAGATTGAAAGCTGCCCTAAGGCTTCTCTCCAAGGACAATGTTTCATTAATTCTCATCTTTATTTATAAATGTTCATGTGATACTTATATTCCATACCATAATGCATCCAAGTTTAATATAAAATGAATGTAATCTTCCCCCAAATTGCATAAGCAAAATTGATACCCTGAGAAAATGAGCCATGTTTATTCTGTGATTAGTTCCAAGCCCGTATTCAGGTGCTTCTTGGCCTTGTGAACTCTGTTCAAAAAGAGAAGAACTGCAAGCTCCATCTGAAAATAGAATTTTAGGGCTTGGCAGAATTTATTTTCTATATTTACTGATTTCACACTGGCCATATAAATGGTAAATGCTTACATTTTCTTTGCATTTATCAAAATAGAATTAAAAGGATATATTAATTTCTAAGGTTATTAGAATCATAAGCCCCAAAAGTCCAAAGGATTCTTTACCTCATGGCTATTCAATGCCAAATAATCAATAAATTGACCATGTATAATTTCCTATGTGAATGTTTTTTTTGTTTTTCCTTGATCACATTTTATATACCATGGTTTAGGGTTACTTTTATTTCCCCCACTTTAAATACTTTAATCATGTATTTTATATGTTATATACAGGGGTAGGAGTACCTCTGTTTCAAAGAATGGTGGAGTACTTTTCTTTAGACTAATATTTCCAAAACAATGACAAACCATGGAAAAATATCAAAATCAGTTGTTTGTAGACACATTAGAAGAAGGCAGAAATGGGGCTGGCATTACCTTGGAAATAAAAGGAACTGATTAGATGAGATCCATAGTTAACTGGATGTCCCCTAAGAGCTATGAGCTTTGAGCTTTGTTGGTGTGGGGACTGCAGAAAGCAAGTAATGAAACTTTCTCATCTTAGGAAGGAATGAGTTTATTTCTCACAGGAGATGAATGCAAATCATTCCAACCACTCAGTTCAGTCATAAGGTAGGCAATGGCAGATCAAATACAATCTCTTCTCTTCATAAAAAAGCAATGTCTGTGTCTTTTTCCTCATGAATCTGGCTGAGCTCTGTGCTGCTTTGACCAGCAGAGAATGATGGAAGTGATACTATCCCAGTTTCCAGTTTAGATTTTAAAAGGCTGCCAGCATTCAGTTCTATTCTCTTAGAACACATATTCTTAAAACCAGCCACTCATGCTTTGAAAAAGCCCAGAGATCAGATGCACAAATGTGAATGACACAGAACCAAGGTCCCTGGTTGACAGCTTCAGTGAAGTTTCCAGTTAACAGTACCAGGCAGGCATATAACTAAGCCATCCTGGAAGTAAACTCCCCAGCCCCAGTTGAGCTGCTCCACTGATTTCTGACCAAATGGAAGATTTGCAAGCAAAATCAAGAATGAATTTATTTAAACCAGTAAGTTATAGGGTTATTTGAGTTATGTTGCAATATGTAACAGAAAAATGGACAAAGAAGTTGAGCAAATACTTCACAAAGAAGATATATAAATGACCAGCAAGCACTTGAAAATTATGACATCAGTGATCAGGAAATTAAAATTAAAATTGCAGGAGATATCAATACACACTGTTAGAGGGGCTAAAATAAAAAAAGATTGGCCCATACCAAGTGTGAAGAGAATGTGGAGGGACTGGAACTTTAATACATTACTGAAGGCAATGCTAAATAAAAATTGTTATGTAAATTTTTTAGACTAAAACATACCCTGTGACCAGCAAATTCATTCTTAAATATTTACCTGAGAGAAATAAAAACATAGGCCCACCAAAAATGTGTACAAGAACATTTCTAGCAGCTTTTATTATAATACCCCAAACTGGATACAACTCAAATATCTATTTTTTTTTTATTTTTGGTACTGGGGATTGAACTCAGGGACATTCTACCTCCAAGTTACATCCCCAGCCCTTTTTTTTATTCTTTATTTCGAAACTGGGTCTCACTAAGTTGCGGAGTGCCTCACTAGGTAGCTGAGGCTGGCCGCGAACCTGGATCCTCCGGTCTCAGCCTCCCGAATGCTGGGATTACAAGCGTGCGCCACCACACCCGGCTCCTCAAATATCTATTAACCAAAAAAATGATGCTGTGTATAGCAGTATATTCCTGCAATCCCAGTAACTGGAAGACTGAGACAGGAGGATCATAGGTTTGAAGCCAGCCTCATCAAATTAACAAGGGCCCTTCAACAACTTAGCAAGACCTTGTTTCTAAATAAAAAATAAAATAGGGCTGGGAATGTAGCTCAGGGATAGAATGGCCCTGTGTTCAACCCCCAGCACCACTAAAATTAAAAAAATAAATAAATAACAAATAAGAAAATTTTGATGAACCTCAAAAATATGCTATTGAGGGAAAGAAGTCAAACACGTCGGAGTATCTACTTTATAAGTCCACTTGCACGATGTTCAAGGCTAGGAAATAAATCTCCTGAGTAGCACAGACATGACTCTTCTCAAGCAATCTGATTATTAGAGCCAGAGATTTTAAGCATGATGCTCTATGTGTAAATCCATAGATAATTCTTATTTTGGTATCCAGAGTCATTCTACCACCAAGCTACACCCCCATTCCCCCTTTTTTAAAAAAAAAATTATTTGAAACAGGAGCTCATTAAGTTGCTAAGGGTCTCATTAAGTTGCTGAGGCTGGCCTCAAACCTCCAATTCTCCTGTCTCAGACTCCCAAGTACTGGGATAACAGGTATGCTGTACCATGCCTCGCCATAGATAAAAATTTTGGAGGTGATTAAAAAGTTATTTAACTTGGTATATGAATGATAAAATTCTGGGAATCAGGGAATAATGAAGAGGTAATACAACTGAGCAGGGGTAAAATATGACTTTTAGTTTTTATTTACCATATAATTGATTATTTCAAGATTTTTAAATGATCATATATAGCATTTTAAAATATTTTACTGAGTATAATTTATTTAGAGTAAAATGCACATATCATATATGTATATTTTGATGAGTTTTTAATGAGCACCTAGCTATGTAACGAACACCTAGATCAAGACATAGAGACAATGAATTTTCATGAGCATCAATCTCAGCACTGTCCAGAGGCAATCCCTTCTAACTGGATGCCAGAACAAAGGTGAAAAAGAATGTAATGCAACCTACCCCTTGACAATGTAAAATTTCATAGTGTGCAGAATTAAATGAAAGGTTATCATGAATTAATAAAAACAGAAGTATATGGTTCATTTCAGGAGAAGGCTACAACTAGAAGAACCAGAAATTTTGGAAAAGGACTTAAAACAACTATCATAAGTGTGCTTAATGTGCCTGAGAAGGAAGGGAAAATAGAAACATGGTAAGGAACTGAAAGGAAGATGTTAAGAAGAAAGACAGAACTGAAACTTGTAGAGATGGAAATTATGTTATCTGAAGAAATTCATATACTGAATAGTGGAACAACCAATTCAAAACCACAGAAGAACAGATAAGTGGACTTGAAGACAGCAGTATAAAATATCCAAAAGCAAGTACAGAGGGGAAAAGACTGACAATAACAGTAATAATTTCTAGTACCCATGGAACAATACCAAGGTTGTTGAGCATGCATAATTAGAGTTCTAGAAAGGGACAGGGGAGATAGATAAAGAAATAATAGCTGAAAGCTTATTCAAATTTAATAAAGATGATAGCCCCAAGTATTAAAAAGCTCAGTGGAACCCAAGCAGAATAAATAGAATTTACATAATAATCACATTATGAAATGCTAGGAATAAAACAAAAAATCTTAAAAGCAGCCAGAGATCAAAGACATAGTACCTACAGAATAATAAAGATGGTCAAAATAATAGACTTTTTATGAGAAAATATGCAAACTAAGAAAATAGACAAACACCTTAAGATGCTGATAGAGCTGTCATCATAGACTTGTATTCTCAGGAAAATTATCTTTCAAAACTGAAGGCAAAATGGACAATAAATTAGAAAAATTTAAAAAGCAGTTCATACAGATATAAGCAGAAGGAATCCATCAATGGACAACCTGCACTATAAAAAATATTAAAGAAAATTCTTCACACTCTAATTAAAAATCAGAAGGACAAACTGAATTTCAAAAAGAAAGACATGTCTATGTTTTGTCTACAAGAAACTCATTATATATAAAGATACCAATGTTAAAACAAAGAGAATGCAAAAAAGATGACCAAATGAAAACTAACCAAAAAAAATCTGGAATGTCTATAAATAATAGGAGAAAAAGTAGACTTCAGAACAAGTAATATTATCTAAGATAAAGGGAGATATTTTGTGATAATAAAGAGATAATTCATCATGAGGGCATAACAATCCTAAATATACATACACTTAATAATACCCAACAGTGTCAAAAAGCAAACGAGACCCCAAAAATGATAGAACCAAAAGAATAAATGGTCAAATCTGCAGTGATAGTTAGGAATTTCAACAACCTTTTCTCAGTAATTGATATACAAATGGTCAGAAAAGTATGGAACATTTGAACAACACTATCAACCAACTACCTAATTGATGTTATGAAATATTCCATCCAACAAAGCAGTATACAAACTTTTCTCAAATTCACACACAATATTCACAAAGAATATAGAAAATAGTTTGTGCCAAAGTGAAAACAACATATTAAGATGCATGAGATGCAGCCAAAGCAATATTTGGAGTGAAATTCATAACTTTAAATATTTGTATTTGAAAGAGAAGGAAAGTCTCAAATCAATGATTTGTTTCTACTTGAAGAAACTAGAAAAGAAGAGCAAATTAAACATAAAGCTTATATGTAAATTACAACTCAATAAGTCCAAGTTAAAAATAATCATATTCGGAAAAGATCCAAGATGGCGACTGAGTGAACCGTCTTTTCACAAACGCCCTGATTTGGATCTAAATTTACCATAAAAAGATCTTTTCAACAAAAGGAAAAAAGCGAAATTTGAACCACAAACAAATAAAGAAGATCAAGAAAGCAGAGCGGGGATAAGAAAAGACGCCATCGCGGAGCGATCTGCGCTCCGCACTCCGGGCGGATCCCCGCCGGCCCGGCTCTGCCGGGGCAGACAGCAGCCGGGCTCAGCGCCAAGGAGGTAGGCTGTGGAAGGGCAGGACCAGGAGCCTTGGGGGCCACCCAGACACTGGGAACGGCGGGTCCCGGGACACAGCACCCCTGGCATCCTGCGCCGCACCCAGGCGGAGATCAGAACCGTGGGGCATTCAGCCTGGGCACCCGCGGGTCTGGGATCTGTCCCGGCACATCGCCTCAGCACGGAACTGCGACCGCCCAGAGCCTGAAGTGGGACACAGCTTCTTGGCGGAGGCCTGGGCCTGAGGCGGGAGCGGAGGAGCTGAGTCCGGGAGGGGCAGGATGAGTCAGCGGAAGCCGGCGGGCCGTGAAGTGGCGGCCCACCATCCCCCCTGCTAGCCCTTCCCAACCAGCTACCTGCCATCCGGCCAGACTATCACCAGCCTGCGCCCCTCAGCAACCCTGGAAAGTCCAACAGGCAGGTCAGCCTCCAGGGATGGAAAAGTGAGCCTGAAGCAGATCGGCCAGGAGCCCAGCCTCTTGACTAGGGGAAGAGAGGGAGTGCTTGAAGCCTGGGCGTGAACTTGGAGCGCCTGGGTGGAGACCGGGAGATTTGGGGGACCCAGCGTGTGGCTGCCAACATCCTAGCCGCCAGCGTCTCTCAACCATCCTCCTCTCAGCTATCCAAACCATCATTGTCCGACTGCGCCCCCAGCTGTCCAGGAGGTGGAACAGGCCGAACAGCAGAGAACCGAGCCTGCACGCCAGCCCCTCCCACCAACTTCCTCCTAGCTACACAGACCATCATTGTCCATCTGTGCCACCAGCCATCAAAACAGGAACAGGCCGAACTACAGGGAGACGTAAGTCGAGTCACGCGCACCTCGAGTGCAGGGTGCGGGATTCACAAAACAAAGGATAGTCTCAGCCATCCGCCCTGCTAGAGCATAGACAGGGCTAGAAGGGTGGAGGAACCCAGTGCACACAGGGTCTCTGGAAAGGCCTGGCTCTTAGACTGCTAAAGCAAAAAGCAGAATCAGAGACGCAGCCAGACCCAGGGGAGAGTCCAGAGACATAAACTAGTAGTGGGCAACTCTCTGCCTGCACTGACA